>OY723392.1:32292506-32347115 GCA_963210295.1 Ophion ellenae
TACAATTAGGTAGATATGAGAAAAACCGAGCCAAAATTGATCTCTCGAATTCAAGTGAGAGTAGCATATTTAATTATTACAAAAAACATCGACATTTTTTTTTCTTCGAACTTCTTAATTGCAAAAATAAAAAAAAAGTGTTTTTTTTTAATTTATTTTTCATTGGAATACAAAAAGTATAGAATATATGTTTATAGAACATTAAAAAAACAACCTTTTTTCATCTACGGGTGTAATTCCGAAAAGGACATACCTGCGATTAATTTGGAATTTCGTGTACCCATGTATTTTGACCCGCTGATTACAAATGTGATAGTAAAAATACCCGCAAATTTTTTTTTCAAGGTCAAAACTGACAACAACCGATGAAAAAAAAAAGTAGAGAAAAATGTTTTCTACAAAAGTTGTAGCCTATAAAAAGATTGATTTTTTATGTTCTATAAAGTTTTTGTCTAAAACGATTCTGTTCCGATATAAATGGGATAATGGTCCAATAAGTACATTTTGCTAAACTCCATTAGTTTCGATATTATCTATTACGCATTTCACCCCAGGGAGGTTGAAGTTTGTTTGGGTTTGTTTGTTGTGTTGCGTGTTGTGTTTTTTGTTGTTCAGGTATGCGTATAGTGTTGACCCTTCTCGTACACCTGGGGTCCAGTGGACCCCAAGGCCAACTTGTGAGCTAAATTTGAAACAGAGCCTATAGCATGCATTTATATATATTTATATAAAATAAAGAGCATTTTTTTTACTCCAAAATATCTCATGTTCATACGTACAAATAAATACCTTTTTTTAAACACCCAATATTGCACAATTTTTTCAATGAAACTACTATATGTGACAGTAGTTCCCTGAAAATTTTACTTAATTATCTATAAAATTAACGGAGTTATGATTTTTTTTGTGAAAAAAAAACGTTTTTCTCGACTTTGCTTGTTTTCGTGCATTTTTGACAACCTTAACATCAAATTTCCTTTAAAATCTCATCCTATCGCATTCTAGATTGTTCAAGCTGCGTTTCGGTTTTTGTTTTATTCGAATCGGGCAAGTAGTCTTCTCACAGCAAGCGCTCAAAAATCGATGGGGGCCTCTGGACCCCGTGTGTATGTCCCGGGTGACGGCAGATGTGTGTACAAGAAGGGTCAAAGATCAAACTGCAACCTTCCAGCGGTAAAGTGCGTAAGTAGATAACATCGAAACTAATGGAGTTTAGGAAAATGTACTTTTTATGCACTATCCCATTTTTCTCGAAACAGATTGGTTTTAGATAAAACCTGTATAGAACATAAAATATCAATCTTTTAGGCTAGAACTTTTGTAGGAAACATTTTTCTATAAGACCAACATTCGTTACAAAAGAAGAATTTTTTAAAAATCAGTTTTTGTGTGTTTTGACCTTGGAAATCAAATTTGCGGGTATCTTCACTATCATATTCGTGATCAGCGAGTAAAAATACATGGGCATACAAAATTCCAAATCAATCGGAGATATGTCCTTTTCGGAACTACACTCGAAGATGAAAAAAGGTTGTTTTTTAAATGTTCTATAGAAATGGAGAAAATATTCCTATTAAAGTTTAAAACAAAACCTTCGTTTACAGTAATGTACTAATTATAGCATATACCGAAAGTATAGGAAATACATTTTTCATAGCACATTTACAAAAAACCTTGTTTTATTTTCTATAGCAATTTGATTTGCACGAAAAATTCGCCCTGTACGTCCAATTTTGACGAACTCACCAACTAGTCAATAATTACCAAAATATTATTACAGAAAATTGAAAAAATGTTGTTTTTTTTTACATTTTTAAACAAATTTTTCACATCTCCGTAATTTGTGTGAAAATAGGGATATCGAGATTAAAAAAAAGCTTTTCTAAGCCATAAAGCTCAGCTTTGAGGCTCCCCTATCGAATTTGCTAAATACTGATTGGTTTTTTACTTATTCAAGTTCGAACCCAAAAAGCCAATTTCGCGTGTTAATTGAACGCGAAAAAAAAATGATCGAGCGCTGCCGCTCGGACTTCCGCTATAGAGCTCAAATTCGACGAGATTTTTTTTCTGCATCCAGCATTGTTTGAAGAAATAATAATTTCTTTCGCTACGTCTAAACAAATGAACTAATGGATAAAAAAATCTGAAAATATCGCTATAAATTCCAAATATCCTTCGCCGTATTTCTTCTCCCTCCTTTATTTTGAAAATAAATATCATGTTTTTTTCATTAGCCTGGCCGCGAAAGCCTCGAACTCCCACCTGAAGTTCCGCCATCGATGTCGACCATTATTCTACGCGGTATTCTGCGCCGCAGCGCCCATCGTTGTTCCGTGAAAGCCCTTCCGATTTCCGCAGTCGGACGCCCGGGCGGTGAACCGCCTCACTTCCGCCCGGAAATTCACTAGCGCGTCGACAACCCAGCCCCGAAACAACTTGTCGACATTGTATTGGCGAACGCCACTGTAATTGACTCTTCATGATACGAAAGTTATGCAACGGCGTTTATGACACACAACGCACAGATTTTATTTTTCCGTATATGTGCAAAGGCTCGGGTGCGGGGGGGGGGGGGGGGGGTTCGCGAGCTCAAGATTTTATTTTCAATATTTCGCAAAAATCGTTCATTTTTTTATTCGAGAACATTTATTTCGGTTATCTGATTTGTTTATTGATTTTTAAATTTATTTATTTATTCATCTGGTCATTTGTTCATTTATTCACTTGTTCGTCATAAATGAGTCGATGAATAATCATTTATTTATTTATTCCTTCATTCATTTATTCATTCATTCATTTAGTAGTTGATTAAGGGGCTATACCAGTGTGACACTTAAAAAAAACGATTTTTTTTGCCTTTTTCGATAGTTTATACTTTAAACTTTACGTTTGTACTTAGCAGTTTTTATGGTGAATATCATTTTATCTTTTAAAAATCGATAGTCAAATCTTTAAACGCGTTTTTCTCGAAATGAGATTTTTCAAATTTGCTGACATTGTAACTCAAAGAGCAATTATCCGATTGATTTGAAATTTGAACTGAGTACTCTTGAATATATTTACTCTACAATGACGTACGATATTTTTAATTGGATGAAAATTGGCGATTTGGCATTGAAAAAACGACCATTTTATAGGCAAGAAAACAGACTTTTTTCCATGACTACGCCATTTTGTTAGATTTAGTTATTTTTCGAAAGTCCTACGTCATTGTACAGCAAATACCTTCCAGTTTAACGACATTTTTTCCCTTTTCGGTTTCAGCTACTCAATCGGCCGGAATCATGTCAGCAGTGGAGGAACTTTTTTTTTGGCGCCTCCGAAGGCAGCGCATAAGTCGCTTGGATGTCAATTTTTTTCTATGAAAAAATTATATAATATAGGTAAAATATAGCCAAATATATTTTTAATTTTCCGAAACATATAATTGAGTACTTTTCTTCCAAAAAATGCCCGAAAATCACCCAAATTTTCAGCGTTCACACAGGTAAAGCCCCTTAATGTGTTCATTTACTCATTTATTTATTTCCTCATTCATTCATTTAGTAATTGATCAATGTGTTCATTTACTCCTTTATTTATTTTTCCGATTATACTTTTATTAACTTATTTATTTATTCATGTGTTCATTTATTCATTTATTTACTTATTGATTGATTTTTTTGTTTATACTAATAATGTTGGTGGGTATTTTAATTATTCAACAATATGCTACATTCATATATATATATATATATATATATATATATATATATATATATATATATATATATATATATATATATACGGTTTGGGTTTGCCACAAGAGTGGATCCGGCTGTGGAAAAAGGGCGAAGGGGGGCATTGTTACAAGAGCACACTTCGCGGTCGGGTCACACTTCCGCGCGTGTAACCGGAAATGAAGCGTGTTCGCGTCCGCGATCGAGTCAAAAGCGTCGCGCAACTTGCAGCAGTGGCCACGGCAATTAATTCAAGCTACGTATGTACGAGAATATTCTATATTTCTATGTCAAAATTTCTACACGATATACATATAAACTGGATTTTTTAAGGGAAAAGAAAAAAATTTCTACGTTTTATATTGTGCAATGGTCGAAGGCGTTGAAAAATCCTCGATCGTCAAATGACAGAGCGAAAAAAGAATTGTACTATGCTCGAGACGCTGACAGTAATAAATTTGAATAATTATAACAATAGTTATAAAAATAGTATGCCACAATATCGATAATAATAATTATGATAATAAAAATAACAACAATATTTATATTATTATCAACATGGTTATTATTAGTATGATTGATAATAAAAAAATGTAAAAAAATAATGGTAGGGAATCAGGTCTCGAGTAGCAATAACAATAATATTTCATAATATGAACAATAATAATAATGATAATGATGCTAGGGAACTAGATCTGGAGACACAGATAAACTTTTCGTCGACGTTTTGCAGGATAAAAAAAAGTTACTTCCTTGCGATGAATAACGAGCGAAAGAAAAAGATCTCGAACTAAAGAAACATTTTTTTTACTTTCAATATTTTGAGTTTTCAGATTCTTGCGATTTCTTCCAAATATTCTTGTTTACGATTTTTTTATCGCAATATTCCCAATCTCTAATATACATGTATGTGGATATATATGTATCTGCTCGATACCCGATACGCGTCTGACCATTCGTAGATATTTCTACTTGCGCGCGATTTCGCCTCGACGAGAGGATCGCGTTATTTATAAACACGCCGAGTATAGATTTATGTATATTTCGCGTCTAGTTTTATTTTGTCACGATGCTACCGCGATGCTACGTGGGTGGAATTATGATTGAGTCTTATCGTTGTGTATAATATAATGACGCACCCGCGATATACGTTATTCCAACGGAAATGAAAAGAAAAGAAGAAATATAAAAAAGAAATGGAAAAGTACTCGGCGATAGCATTACGGAAAAATCTCTCGCGGGCTCGGCGACGCTATTAATTGTGAGCGCGATATTCTTGAGAGCTCATTTGCGATTTTAACGAATCTGCGAGGGAAGCGTCCGCGAGAAGAAAAAAAGGAATGCACTTCCGGGCGTCTCGTGGCCTGCTGTAACTTGCAGCGAAATGTACGGAGAATGAGAATATGTTTACATTTATACAGGGTGTCTGTTATCACTGTCGTCGAATATCCACAAGTGAATATCCATAAGTCGAATATCCATAAGTACAAATATCTATAAGTCGAATATCCATAAGGACGAATATTCATAAGTCGAATATATATAAGTCAAATATCCATAAATAGAATATCGATAAGTCGAATATCTATAAGTCGAATATCCATAAGTCGAATATCCATAAGTCGAATATCCATAAGTCGAATATCAATAAGTCAAATATCCATAAGTACGAATATCCATAAGTATGAATATATATAAGTCGAATATCCATAAGTATGAATATATATAAGTCGAATATCCATAAGTCAAATATCCATAAGTGAGTATAGAGTAGAAATGAGTACCAGAAATGGCGATAGGTAGAGATAAGTGAGTTTGTTTGGGTTTGTTTGGGATATTCCATGAATAACCCAAACCCAAACAAACTCATTTATATTCTATACTCACTTATGGATATTCGTACTTATGGATATTCGACTTATGGATATTCAATTATGGATATTGGCACTTATGGATATTCGATTTATGGATATCCGTACTTATGGATATTCGGTTATGGAAATTCGACTTATGTATATTCAACTTATGGATATTCTACCCCAATCGTCTGTTATGGATGGATAATCGTGCAACTGTCGATAGGTCAGATCAGGTCCTACTATAGGCTGCAATTTCAGTTTAGTAAATGTCCCACGGTTTTCAAGATTTTGGGCTTTATGTTATTTTTTGAAAAAAATTATCTGCTTTCGGTTTTTGCATGCCATTCCGGGAAATGATATCGATCGACAATAACTAAGCAACTTTTTAAACTAATTGGCACGATTTGTGTAGTACATTTTTTTTTACACCACAGGCTATCAAAGTCAGATGTTCGAATTGGTTTGTATGAAAATTCTGCATAACATCTTTTTTCATACAGTTTCTTTAACATTTAAGGGATCGTGACAGGGTAAAATTATTTTGAAAAATCGATTTTTTTTGCATTATCCGATAGTATACTCGGTTATAAACGTTCTGTCCAATTTTTAGATCGAAATTCGAATTATTTCGGTCGCTCCAGCCGTTCTTAGAAAAAGTGATTGGAGCGTGAGATCCCGCACTCCGAACTTTAAACGCGTTCGTTAATAATTTTTTTACCGAAGGATATTTATTTCGATTTATATGAATACTTCCAAAATTAATCCGAACATTCATATTGATGATTTAACAACGTGTCCTTATCTTCACTTTCGAACCCAAATTATTTATTTCCCCATCTATACACATTTCCAATATATCCGATCCGAATAGTGATGGATCAAAATCAAGGTAATTAAAGTTACTCAAATCCGCCGCACTAATAGCTCTTCATCAATAGCGTCTATAAATCAAATTATTACAAATTGCGGGAGAATTTGCCGACTCGTATCGAGCAAATAAATAAATAACGTTTTCACTTCACAACGCGTCCGTCTCGTCTCGGAGAAGTTCGCCGCGACACGTAAAGTGGAAACTTCAAAGTTACAAAGATCGATCGCGCATACGTGTACACGCGAGTGTCTCTATACACGGTCTTCCACTTACTCTCGTACATAATTTATTCTTGAAGAAAGAAAAAAATGGAAAAAAACATCGCAAAATCTTGCCGTGTACATTGAAAGTGTCTTTTTCTCCTCGATTCTGCACTGTCGCAAGAATCACTCGTCGAAATGCATCGACGGAAGAAAAAAAAATACACAGCTTAAATAAATAAACGAACCACTCCCCTGTATAAAGAAAAATCCATAATACGTGTGTATAATTCATTTGCAGCCTACATCAGTATTTCCGTACAGTACTGTCACATTAGTTTCGTTCGGGAAGTGCATCCGAGCGTGCGTATAAGTATACGAGTGCTTGGTTCGCGATCGGGATGGAAAAATAAGGTGTATGGTATCGACGAATCCGCGAGATGTTTTATTGGCAGTTGGGAGCTTGCGATTGTCAGTGGAGCGTGAGCAAAGTTTGCAATATATATATATATATATATATATATATATATATATATATATATATATATATATATATATATATATATATACAGGGTGGTAGGAAGGTCGGTGCAAATTTTTAGGGGGTGATAAGTCACCTTCTTAGGAAAATATCTAACCTAAGTTACCTCAGTCCAAAGTCTAAGGATTTCGAGTTATCATGGTAAGTATAATTGTTGGAAAATTTCGCAAAATTAGGTACTAACTCGTTGCCCTTAAGGCTTTGCATCGACCTTCCTAACACCCTGTGTATTTATATATATATTTACATACAGGGTGGCCCGAAAAGTGACGTCCAAAAGTAAAGTCTGGATGCTACGTATCGATACTTATCCGAATAAGTCTATGTTTATGGTGTTGAAGTTTAAATCGTTGGAGTGCAACGAAAATTCTTTTTTTCTAAATTTTTTTTTTCGTTTTTTTTTCATCGTCCGAATCCTTGTCCTGCGAACTTAAGCTGTAAAGTTTTCATAAGGATCCTAAAAACGGTTTTTTTGTAGGCTAAATTTGCTCAAAACAGTTCGGGCTACTAAACTTTTGCTGTGCTCCAACGATGCAAACTTCAATATCATTCTATGTTCTACGATCTTTTTTACAGTTCGAGAATCAAGCATTTTTTTCGTACTTGTTTTATGGTTACGAAGTGCACTGTTGAGCAATAAATGACCAACTGAACACTAACGTTGATGGTGCGGATTTTTATGAAAAGTTAAGGGGGGCGGGCATACCGTTAGGCGAGGGAAAAAATTTGCTGATTTTCATGATTCTTTTTTTTTTAAGAAACGATTTCATCACCATTTTTTAGAATTAGGGTACGTGTTATTACTACTTTTGGCTGTTGCGTGGTGTTTTTTTGTTGTCAATCTTTAAAAATGGCCAAAGTATGGCACGGTCTTCTAAACTGCATTTTCAAAACTGACGTGACGTATAGATAAAAAACTAGTCCACCTATTTTGATGAAATTAGATATAAATCTTTCTCGCTTTATTGACCCCATCAATGAGCCTAAATTTTTTCGAAAATAAAAAAAAGTATTTTTGTGTTGCAAAATGTAGGCATTTTTATTCGGAAAATTCAATCTTTTTGTTTCAGAGCGCACCATTTCATCGATTCTCAACATTTCTCACGTTTTCTTGGTTCATAGTCTGTGTATGAGTGTTAATGAACGAAAAATCTTCGTTGCTTTTTTTCAGATTAATCCCGCCGACGCTACGACTCACGCCGTCTGACAACATCTGCCGCGACCTGTTTAGAAGACTGTGCCATACCTCTCCCATTTTTAAAGATTAATCAAAATAAAAAATATCATGTAACAGCCAAAGGAGTAATAAAAAAAATACCCTAAGTCTAAAAAATAGTGAAGAAATCCTTCTTTAAAAAAAAATAATGAAAATCAGCTATTTTTTCCTCGCCTAAAAATATCTCCCCCTCCTTAAACAAAATGGGTTTGAGAGGATTAGCCACTACAGTTCAGATGATAAAAGAAAATACTTATACTACTTTAAATGACTCCCAATTGCTTAAAAAAAAATCCAAAAATATATGCGCAAATGAAAAAAGAAGAAATACCTATGCTACAGGAAATTAATTTTGAAAATGTTTTTTTTTGTTCGACAAAAGTGGAAAAGTCGTCGAATATACGTGAAGGTGATTTGGCTCGGACGTCACTTTTTGGACCATCCTGTATACCTACATATCGCGCGGAATCCATGCATCGGACGTTCAAATTTCCCGTGCACAATAAAACGTTCTTACTTGCAATTCCCAAGTCCACGGTATACGTTTGAGATCGGAAACTTCAATATTTCATTTTTCTCGATCCTCGGGTCGCCAGGTGACGGGAGGAAATTCTCAACATTCCAGGAATACAAAGGTTAACATTCAAACTATAAAGTTACTCAATTATTATTATTTTCGTTATTGTTGATATTATTATTTTTTGATTAACATTACATAATCACTAATATTATTAAAATTATTATTATCAATTTAGAATCGTTATTAGCGTTGGTATTTGACATGTCAGTCTCTGGAAATGTCGTCAAATACGAAAAGTGTTTGTGTGATAACGATGATGATGGTATCGATACGAAAGTGATCTATCATCACTGCAATAGCGATGGCGGAAAAAAAAAAAAAAACGTCTAATCACTATACGAACAATTCTCGGGCATTTTTCCGCGCGTAGGAAATACGAAGAAAGTCTCTTCCTACGGTGGACTAGAAGGACTGAGGACTGGGGACTAAAAACAGTATATATGAATAAATGAATAACTGTATATATATATATATATATATATATATATATATATATATATATATATATATATATATATATATATATATATATATATATATATATATATATATATATATATATATTAGAGTGGCCCAAATTTGAGCTTTTTTTTTCCCTTTTCTCACCATCCAATTATCTTCTTTAAAGAAAAAAAAAATGTCGCTAAATCTGCAAGCGGTCAAAAAATATTTAGAGGCCGCTTAAGCCTCCCAAAAGTGCAAGTTTTCTTTAAAAAAAAAACGATTTTTTTCGTTCACTTCTCACCCATGATTTTTACGCTTTATAATTTTTAAATTAAGCTCGCAAAAGTTCTAGCCCCCCAATGAATATTTAGTGGTCGCTTAAGAGCTTCGAAATTGCCAATTGTCGCGATTTTTTTCTCTTCTCACTCATAAATTTAACACTCTGTGTAATTTTCAAAACAATTTATCCTTGTTTTCTTAAGAAACGATTTTTTTCAATTTACCTCACACTTTTAACCCGATAAAACGGGGGACCTATAATTTTGTTTACGTACAAGAGCTTTAAAGAATTATTTTATGAGAACAAAGATTATAATTCTTGGGTTAGTAGTGTGAGGTAACTTTGAAAAATCTGTTTCTAAAAAAAAACGATTAATTGTTTTGATAATTTTACAAAGCGTCAAATTTATGAGTGAGATGAATTCAAAAAAATGGCGAGAATTGGAAATTTCGAAGCTCTTGAGCGACCACTAAATATTTTTTGACCGCTCGCTGATTTCGTGACTATTTTTTTTTCTCTTTAAAGAAGATAATGGTGAGAAAAAGGAAAAAAATAAAACTCAAATTTTAGCCACTCTAATATATATATATATATATATATATATATATATATATATATATATATATATATATATATAAAGGTGTACCAAAAAGAGTTTCTATTTTCTTCATACTTCCGGTTCATAAATATTGAAATTTTCAAATAAATTAAGATATATATATATATATATATATATATATATATATATATATATATATATATATATATATATATATATATATATATTTAAGGGTGAGTCAAAAAAAGTTTCTTCTTTCCCTAATCTTGCACTTCATAAATGTTCAAACTCTTCTTAAATGCAAAAACAAATAAATAAATGTCCATATATATATATTTATGCAACTGAATTATATATATTATACATTTCAATGTTTATATGTTTATATGTGCATATACACAACACGTATTTGGTAAGCGAGTATTTGCCAGGCGAACGAGCGTGAGGAGCGAGCACACGAGGATTTGGCACAGTTTCAGAGACACGTTCACCGGAACACTACTGACATCGGTTTTACTGCTTACGCTTCGGGAGCGCCTAGCCTACCGTGTGTCGTCTCCGACTGTTTCTCTCTTCCTCTCTCTCTCTCTTTCTCTTAGCTGTGACATAATACAGATTATAGTAACCGCGACGTATATGCGCGTAAGGGATGATATCTATATGCGTGTACCGCCGCCGGCATTAAGATTAGAAGCCAAGGAGTCGATGCGTCGAAAGAACCGCGTTTTTTTTTACTGGCAACACGAGAACTTCGAGTCGGTTGCTTTCTCGCTGTGGCGCTCACATGCAGCCACATCGCAGCTGTCTTGAAACGCTCGTCTGTGCACGTTAAAAAAAAAAAAAATATATATATATATATATATATATATATATATATATATATGGGGTTTCTCATAATGACCTGGCATTGTAATTTATTAATGAATAAATAAAAATATTTAATCTTTTATATATATATATATATATTCATTTATATTAAAAACGTGCACGAATCGAAATTTTCAAAACATCTGTAATGACCATAAACTAGAAAAATTCCATGGCATCGAAATTTGATATTAAACTGTAATATCGACTTAACGAAACCTGTCCTTTTTTTTGCAAAATTATAATAAATCGAGTTTTTATCGACAATTCATATTCTCGACTTATTTCATATATAAGTCAGCTTTCGCCCATTCACTAGTCGGTTTACCCTAGGCTATGTCATGGCGATCAGGACGTTTTCTTTCACAATGTCGCGCGACAGAAATCGGTCGAGATATTCGGGTTAAAATTTTGACGCTGAGTAAACAATGACGGTTGGCGGCGCGCGATATTTTTCTCCTTCAAGTATTAAATAATAAACGAAAAATAATGAATCATATTATCGATTGTCAAAACCACTGTACGTATGGTCCATAAAGAAAATCCTGATAGTTGTGAATCAGCCTGTATATATGAAAGAGTGTGTAGAAATTTAGGAATTTATTATAAATAAGTGTCCGTTGAGATGTATACATATATATTTATCGATCGCTATACCTCCTTCTCTCTCTCTCTATCTCTCTCTCTCTCTCTTTCTCTCTCTCTCTCTGGCTCCCTCTCTCTCTTTCGGCACCTTTACCTCCCGATGCGTTCCTGTTCCCGTTCTATTTCTAAGACGATCGGCAACGACCCGAGACGAGTGTTTGACAGGGACGAGCACACGCACCGGGAGCGAGCGAACGAGGTGGCACGGTTGTGAACACGTGGGGAGGACCCACCGGGTGGTATAATTAAAGACCGGAGGAACCCGAAACCCGAACCTTTCTCTCTCTTGCGCCCTATCTCTTTCAGTCTCTCCTTCTCTCTCTCTCTCTCTCTCTCTCTCTCTCTCTCTCTCTCTCTCGCTCTCCCTCATGCTGCTCCATTATCCGATGTTCTCCGGTGATTGCGTTGGTAGCACGCGCGCGTCTCGTTCTCTTCGTATCGTCCCAATGGATAGCTTCGATCTAACAGACGACCTCGTCGGGAGCCATGCCAGAAAAGAGAGAGAGAAAGAGGGAGAGAGAGAGAGAGAGAGAGAGAGAGAGAGAGAGAGAGAGAGAGAGAGAGAGAGAGAGAGAGAGAAAAGAGACAGCAGGAGAGGAACTGAGAGTGAGAGAGAGGGATCGCAAAACATCAAAGAGCACAGGAAGAGAGTGAGAGCAGTGGACTATTTGCAACCTCTACAAGGGATCGACTTTGTAGTTTGACAGTTGTGTAGTTAGTTCGGCTACTTTTTTCTGTTATTTTTTAAATTCTTATTTCTTCTTATTTTTATGAAACCGTTTGGACTGGTTGGTTTCGTTATAACTATCTTTTGGAACAAACCCAAACAAATCAACCAAAATTCAAACAAGCTCTTTTTCTGCTCAAACGCCATTTACCTATTAAAAACTAGTTCTGACTGAACAGCCTTCGTTACCACCAGTTTTTCCTAGTGAAAACTAGAATTCACGTTTAGAAACCGAAACAACCCCAAACTTTGACCTTATTCGGAAACAGTTTCAACTGAATCAACTAAACGCCTTCGTTACAACTCATTTTCCGAGTGAAAACTAGAATTGACGTTTAGAAACCCAAACAAAGCCAAACTTTGACCCCATTCGGAAACAGTTTCATCTGAATCATTTCGATAGAACTATTTTTTGGAAGTGACCCAAACAACTCAAGCAAGCCCGTTTTCAGTTTAAACGCGTTTTACCTAGTGAAAACTAGTTCCGACTGAACGCCTTCGTTAAAACAAGTTTTTCCTAGTGAAAACTAGAATTCACGGTTAGAAACCCAAACAAACCCAAACTTTGACTTCATTCGGAAACATGTTCAACTGATGTGCTTCGTGAGGACTAGTCTTTCTTATTTAAACCGAGGTCTGACTAACATTCGAATTTGTTCATCTATACTTTCTAGATTTGCTAGGAAAAACTAGTCGTAACTGAGGCATTCAGTAAGAACTAGTTTTCACTAGGAAAAACGCGTTCAACCTGTAAACGGGTTTTAATTGTGACGTATACACGGTTTGAAGTTTTGCTGAAAACATGTCAAGTGGTTGGGCTACTGTGAAAATGTCGAACAGTCGTTCGTCGCTTGAGGCAACTCAAAATGAAGAGAACATATAGTGCAGAAATCGCAGATTTCAGGTAAACTTGTAATTACGACGATAGAACTGCTAGTAAAACTTTAAACGTGTTTTTTCTCGAAACTATGTTTTTCAAAACGGTGTACACGGTTTTTCGACATCTAATCAACGGATTGACTTGAAATGTGGTACACTTATTCAGTGTAATAGTAGTTTAGTCGTGACCGACATTTTTCTTCTTAATATTATTTTTTCATCAGTTATTAGCAATAATTTAAAAAATCAACATTTTTTTCATGATTGAAACACGATAACAAAATAAACCTTGGTCGAGTTATAGTCAATATTAACTATTTTAAGAAACAAAATCGTTTTTTCTTGTTTCAGATGAACTGAGTGGCTAAAATCAAGTTGGTACAGCGTTGAGTCCCTCACGTTCAAAGGTCCTTCACGAGATTGTTTAAAATTTCTTTGATTATTGATATTTTTTAACGAATTTTGGTATACAACTTTGTTGATGTACATACAAATAAATGTCCAAACAATTTTTCCATCATCTTACTTATTCCTTCAAAACTAAATTTGTTTAAAAAACCCTAATTTTTGGGTCGTCACAATAGGGCTGAAGTTTGCATCGTTGGATTCCAACGAATTTTTTTTTTTGTTCATTTTGACTCCAGAATATCTGTAGAGGCTATACAAAACGTGCAAGAAAAAATTGGTGGTCCAGTATCCACCCTTATTGAAGGGTTGAAAGTGAAAAAAATTAATATCTCGGGCGATACAGACAGCCTAGTTTGTTGGTGATTTTTTTCAAGGCTCTTCATATATGTACGTTTGTGTTTGAAAAAATGGGTTTCTTTTTCACAAACCATTTCCCAGAAAAAAAATTCCGAATTTGGTCAATTTTTTCAGGCCTTTAGATAGATGTAGGCCCTTAATAACCTTTCACTTTTACACACTCTTCATACTTTGCGTAACGCCCGTATTTACAATGCATACTTTCGATCAACATCAAAAACAAATCAAGCTCACGTTCCTGTCAAAACAACATACGCCTACACGTAACATATCTACATCTAAAGGGTGTCTCAAAATGACCTGACATTTTTATTTATAAATAAAACGTATTATTTATTTGAAAAGTGCGAATATCCTTATTTCAAAACAAGGTACAAACATGGAGGTTATGTGTGGAGCGCAATATCCTATAAATGGCGTAAACGGCATGGACTTGGAAGACATATTATTTCAACAAGATGGCGCAACCTGCCACACTGCGAGCGAAACAATTGCAGATGAAGGTCGTGTTATCTCGTGCCGCGGTGATCTCAATAGGGAACCTTACGCAAAGCTCAGCGCAGATGGCGCCACGTAAACATAACGTAAACAGAAGAAGCTGTCAACGCGCGCGGTTCATTTTCACGATGTCTGTCTTGTACTAAAATTATATGAATGGACATAATGGACAATAATTACGGATATTTGACGATACCGGAATTGAAAAATCGGCTTCTACTCTTTTCCTTCTCTGTTCATTCTTTAAAGTTTATTTTTTGTCCCATACGAACAGGGAATATATAACCCCTTTTTTCAATATTTTCCGTCTCGGTTTCATCCCCGTAAAGAATGAAAATAAGCTAGGTAAGTATTATATGATAAAATAATACCAGAAGGTAAAAAAATGCAAATATTTCAAATAGAAAGTTTTAGGTTATGATGACTAACTACTTTACAAGATACGTTTAGAAGGAAATAGCGTCAAAAATATTTTGTTCATACACTGATCTGTAGCAAATCCTTCATTTCTAAAGTGTGCAGATCTAAAATGATCAGAATATAGCCTCGAATGTTTAGTGGATGTAAAGTGCTTGCGACGTATAGCAATTTCCCATTGCATGCGAAGTTTTTCGTTTTTAGGAAATAAATTAACGCCTTCGTGTCTGTATTCAATTGCACAAATTCTTCACAATGTATTCACGACAAACGGATTACTTAAAGAAAATTTAACAGTAGTCGTAGAAACACGGGCAAAACCAAAGAGAATCTCACTAAACGTCGTGTTCTGTTTACATTATAATACAATGTCCCCTCTAGCGGGAGAAATTGGCAGTAAGTTTCCCTATTGGCCACCAAGATCGTGCGATTTGACGCCATTGGACTTCTTTCTTTGGGCTTTCCTGAAAGGAAAATTGTATGCCAATGATCCACAGACCATTCCGGAGCTCAAGGGACTAATTGGACGCACCATTATTGAAATTAGTCCACAATTATGCCCAAATGTTATTGAAAATTTCGTCAAAAGAGTGAACGTTTGCAAACAGGGATGAGGCCGCCATTTATCGGATATTGTGTTCCACATATAACCTCCATGTTTGTACCTCATATTAAAATAAAAATATTCGTGGTTTTCAAATAATATCGCCGCCTGGGGAACGTCTTATTTTGACAATTTCATTTTTATATGAGTAACCTTCGTTGAAAATGCAAGCTGCTGGTTGGCAAGCAATTTCAACTATTTTTTCCACTGAAGATGTGTTTAGGTGCCATTGCCCACACGCAGTTATTAAAACTCTCGTTGTTGTTTCGAGTATTTCCTCCGAGGCATCGTTCAACTAATTCTTCCTTAGTCAAATCTTCGTAGATCGGTTTCAAAATTTCTCGAACATCTTTAGCGAGAGCAGGAGGATGTTTGAAAGTTTTAACTGTGTTATCTTTCACGGCGTTCTTATATTTACACCAGGAGTCCGAACAGTAAGAATGCTGTGGATTGCGATCAGTTGAAATGTTGTGATAGTATCCTGCCCAAATCTCCTTGCGCCTATCTTCCACAGAATTTTGATGTCTTCGAATTTCTAATCCATAGTTTGTTGACAATTCTTTCATTAATTTTATCGTTAAATCTCGAGTTTTAACGACATGAACTCTTTTCATAACCACTTTTTTCTTTACTACAACTTTCTTGGCTGCACTTTTTTTTGCCGGAGGTTCTTTCTCGTCTTTCTGTGCAGTTTTTTAAGGTAGTGCGAGCGCGAAATCTTCATTTCTATAGATTTTGTTCAAATTTTAACCAGACATTGTTCATATCGTTATGCATGTTTGAGTGAAATTTTAGAACAGTCGACTATTTAGAGTGGGAGATAATGGGTTTTAAAATTGCAACTTTTGGCACTGCAGGGTCTGCATTAAGAAGACATATGGCAACACCGCATCGTTCCACGTATGCAATGACGTGAGTTTGCGCGGCATATTTGAAATAATACCGCAACACAAATTTTTAAGGAGGAAATTTTTAAGGACGTAATTTTTGATTGAACAAAGTTTTTAATTAGTTATGAATGAACCAACACGTTTATTTGTTAATGAAGATAACATAAACAATATAAAATATTAATATTTGTAATGCAAATATTTTTTTATGACAACATTTTTTACTTTAGGAACGCGGAAATTATTTTTTTTACTCGAAATATTGAACAATACTGTTCTGCGGTGTTGCCAAATGTCTTCTTATTATAGGGGACACATTTTTTTTACGGAAAATTATTCTGTCTAAATTTCAATGCAGACCCTGCAGTGTGAAAAATTGGCATTTGAAAACCCAATATCTCCCAATCTGAGTAGTTGACTGTTCTGGAATTTCACTCAAACATGCATAATGATATGAACAATGTCTGGTTAAAATTTGAACAAAATCTATAGAAATCGAGATTGCGCGCTCGTACTACCTTAATAGACTTAAGCAGGGGTACTAGATTCATAAAATATTAGTATGATACTTTTGGATATGTATACTTTCGAAAAATGGAATTAAAAAAAAACGATTCTTTGAAAATTGTAAAGTGAGAAGACGTCTTAAGGGGGAATACCCCATTATCAATTTTTTTTGCATTTTTTCCCTACATCTTCCAGAAAAGAAGATTAGCAAGAGAATGTTGAATTAGAAGAACAATTATATGGTCCAGGAATCGCCGATCAAAGGTAAACACGAAATTTCCATAATTTTACAGTACTTAAAACTTTAAACGCGTTTTTCTCGAAACTATGTTTTTAGACACGGGCGTATGCGTAGCGCCTCGAGTTTCCAATCGATTGACTTGAAATTTCAACTGTAGCTTCTTGACAACATTTTCTAGTCCAGTGCGTAGGATTTTGTCGATAAGTTAAAATTAAAAAATGTTACGATCGATATTCGACCGATTTTTTTTCTTCATATTAACGCCATTTTTTTAAATCAATATTTTGAAAAAATCCCTACATACTGGACTAGTTTTTTATATCTACTTTAAAAATATTTTTCGTCTTTTGTTCTAGCTTGAAAATTATGACCTGTGCGAATACGCCCGTAGATGACTATGAAAAAATCAGTTTTCTTTCATCGACTACTGCGCCGCCGATTTGTTTCAAAATAATTTCGAAGAAAAATCTTTTACTTCAAGACTTGTACTAACATGTATAAAAACCGAATTGAATAATATTGTTTTGTTTTTCTTAAATAAATTATCAAAAATGACCCTTTACGTGGCCGTCACAAAGGTATATTTCCCCTTAACAAACAAAAAAATACTAAAAACACGAATATTTACCTGAAACGTTTGTTCCTTGACATCAGTGAAGAAGATCGGTAGATCCTTGGGTCGCCAGTGTTCCTGCGAGTATATAGAGTTGACTTTCATGCCGTTGCGATTTTTCTGCGGCGTTATGAGTGCCCGATCGTCATTGAGCTCAACGGGTGTGAGTCTGAGCAGGTCCGTCTCGTTTTTGTCGTAATTGATTGGTTTCGGGCTCCCGCCCACGGAGTTCACGTTATTAGAAATAGCGAATACGGAATTATTTCGCGTTTCCGGAAGTCTCGAAGTTTGCACAGTACCATGCCGAAGATGGCTGAGAATCTGTGAATCGAGGGAGTCGGCCATTTTGGTCTCGTCGAGCGTCCTCGTGTCGTCGTTGATGGCGTTGTTCGGATGAACGATTCTGCCGGAGGGATCGACGCCCGTCGATCTGGGGGCACCAACATGGCCGCCCATCGTTCGAGGTTGAAAATTGTCGGTCAAATCGGCAACGTTCGCCTTGCTCTTGTTGCAGCGTTTGCAGTCCTTTTTCCTTCTCCGTCTTCCGGGTTTGTCAACGTGGCGATCGGCACCGCCTTGCCGATCGTCCTTGTCCTCCCTAGGCTCAAGGTCAATCCTGACA
The DNA here is from genome assembly GCA_963210295.1 of Ophion ellenae. Lineage (NCBI taxonomy): Eukaryota > Metazoa > Arthropoda > Insecta > Hymenoptera > Ichneumonidae > Ophion > Ophion ellenae. Next base: position 32,311,051 of record OY723392.1, read on the forward strand.
GGATCATTCGCCACGTGGTTGTCCTCGTTTGGCGGTCGTCTCGTTCTCTCGCGATTGGTCACTCGAACGGAATACCGATTTTCCGAATCGGCCCTCGTCTCGCGATCGATCGTGCCGCGCAACGGAAGTGTCAAATTTCGGTGAAAATTCGTCGTGACCTCGTCGTTCTCCTCGTCATCGTCATGCTCCACGTTGTCCTCCTCGAGGCACTCGTCGACGAGCCGATCTCTTCGCGACCAACAGGACGAATCGGCGCCTCGATCGGCACGTGCGATCGTAAAACGTTCGGTATCGGCCCCCCGAACGACCGGAAGCCGCGCCTCGGGATGCTCGTGCGGGCTGACCGCAATATCCTCGTAAACGTGCGTCTCCTCGGGATCGATGCGCAACGACGGACGATCCTTGCCGTTTGTGATCGGCAACGATCTCGCCACTCTGCTCGACGAAACTTGCTCGAAGCTACCGAGGCGATTTCCCCTCGGGCACTCCTCCTCGTAGCCCTGATTCTCCATCTGGAATTTCAATGGCTGCCGTTATTAAACGTTCAGCGTATGCGTGTACGGCTCGTCAAAGAACTCGATTCATTCGCGGCCCGAGACGCATTCGCGGGATTATCGGCGCGCTGTGAGGTTAGAGCTTGGTTCTTTGTCTTATTTTTGCTCATTCGAAAAGCGATTAATGAGTTATATGGCTGGGAAAGGGACGTTAGCTCGGGGGAAAAATCGGCACGGATCGGTATCGATCTTCGAGCGATCTTCGAGAATCATTGGTATGTGCAATTCTTGGTATCGTATTTGAAGGTTATTTTTTGCTGTGTTGGTTATTTATAGAGGAAAAAATATGTATATGTGCGTGGAGGGTGACCGAGGTGTCTTGAGACATCGAAGTAAGTGGGAAACGACGAAGGAAATCGAAATACAGTTGAATCTTGATATAACGAATCTATAGGGAAGTTCGGTATATCGAGATCATGTTCCTTAAGGCCTTATACGCAGTTGCGAGGCTAAAAAAAGTCGTTTTTTCGCGAATTTTTTCTGGAAAAGGATGTCATTTGGGCAAAACGAAAAGTATTAGGCAGTGTAGTGGCCTCTTTTAGGTTCAGATTGGTATTTTTTATTTTCAAAAATTTTCATTAACATTGCTCTTGTAGGAAGTCTCCTGGAGGTTCCCGAAAAAAAGTGTGCGGCGGTGAGCAAAGTATCTCCGGTTTGGATTATCTAAAATGAAAAAAACCTAAAATATTATTTTAGGGGATAGATGAATCCAGGTATTGATCGAAGGAATAGTCGAAATTTTAATTTTTGACAAAATGGTGGCTCCGGAAAGAAACAATTTCGATTTTCGACCAAATTTTTTTCGTTAAATCGTTAAAAAAAATGGTAATAATTATCGGAAATCTTATTCCTTCGATCAATACCTGAAGAATATATCTGACAAGGTTGGGTTAAAATTGCAGACCGATCGGTTGAGCCGTTTTTGAGAAATCGTGCTCACCGACTTTGAAGTTTCGGGCACTCACTTTGTGTAGCGCTCCGAGCGTCCTTACAAATATGTGAGTATTTCTGAGAATATTCGCTGGATCGATTTGAAATTTTCAGGGAATATACTCACATATTTGTACATTCCGAAAATGCAATTTAAAAAAATCGATTTTTTTAAATTTCTAACTGCGTATAACCCGTTAAGGTCTCCGGCCACAGTAACGGGTATAAAATCATGTGCGAATCTAAGAATTTTTTTTCGTATGAAAAAGTGATTCACGCATAAAATTAATTACACATCTATTTAGTATGAATATCAAGCTGTTAAAAAATATATATATATATTTTTTTCGATGTACAAAATGGCCGACTACTCGAAACTTCTCGAAACAGCTTTTTTCCAATTGGCGTGACAAATAACTTCAACAATTTGCACTCGATGTACTTGAAATAAAAAAGTTATGTTCCTAATTGCATTTCGCAGAGAAGGACGTACGGAATTTCTGATCAATCGAAAACTTTTCATTCTATGAGCAGTTTATGAGCAGTTTATGAGCAGTTATAACGAAATTTTTCACTAAAAATTTATTTCTCAAGTTCAAATACCTACAACTTTTGAATAAAACAATATTTTTTTAATTCCGTACCTACTTCTCTACGTATTCTAATGTAGATTGACGAGAATTTTTGTTTTTTGTTCTAGGTAAAAAATTGTGGATGCTAAATGTCACGCCGCGGAGCACGTAATAAAAAGATAACAAAAGAAAATATTAGTAGTCGGCCATTTTGTACACCGAAAAAAATATATATATATATATATTTTCTAACAGCTTGATATCCATACTAAATAGCTGTGTAATTAATTTTATGTGAATCATTTTTTCCTACGAAAAAAAATTGTTAAATTCGCATATGATTTTATACCCGTTACTATGGCTTAAGGCCTTAAAATGTTCTTTGATAAAAATATATTACTACTATAAACATAGGGATATTTTTTAAAGAAAGAAAGGTTTCAATTAGACCAATTTTTACAAGCAATTAGCAATTAGAGCACAGTGTATATTATTGTGTTGTTGTATGAAGGTTTCGGGTGTATACGGAAGGGAATGGACAAATCTTCGTTATATCGAGGATTTCGTTATACAGAGGTTCGCTATATCGATGTTCAATTGTATCCCGAAACACGTACCGAGAAAATTCTAATAAGTTGTAGGATAGAGAAGAAACATTTATTCAGTAGCGGTTTTTAAGATCATTTCAAGTCAAGTTTAAAAAATTAGAAATTCGATGTTTTATGGCGGCGTCTCATCCTACGTGAATGAAAGAAGGCTTTTCTCGTCCGGAACATTGTTTTATCCTGTTTCTGTATATTTTATCATCATACTGCATGTTCTGTTAAAAAAAAATTGGTTAAAAAAAATCATTCTGCATGTTCTGTTTAAAAAAAATCGGTTAAAAAAAATCCCGAAGTAAAAAATATTTTTACTTCGGGAATATTTTTTACAGATACTTTTTTTTGGACAATGTTTTAAACTGTTCCTTTTTTCGGACATATTTCCAGACATTTTTTTAAATATTTTTCTTCAGACATTATTTTAAAAAAATTTATTCAACACAAAAACGAACCAATCTTGATTCGGAATTGAAAAATCTCTTGCGCTCATTCCAGAACATTTTGAACGGGTTATTTAATAAAAAATATTATTCGCAGCCGAAAATACCAGGTGCCTTACGTGCTATTTTTTATTTACGCGCGGATATTTCCCTTACCGGTTGCCAATTTTTTTATACGACTGCACAATCTCTTTATCATTAACAAAAAAAACGTATTAATGATCGTTGTTACGTTCTCCATTATTTTTATTCTTGTAATAAAAAACGTTCATATTTGATAAACACGTCCAAAAAACTTATCGATTCAGACCAAAACTCAGTACAATTTGGTCTCTCGGACGTGATTTGTTTTTTCTATGTTTTTTTTTCTGATCTTTTCAACGCGGTCCAGCAACGCGTGCGTCTACAAATCATCCTGGATTACGTAGACTCGTGCAAGTCTCACGTTCTCCGATGATCGCCACCCCCCCCCCCTGCCCCCTCGCACGAGATATATACGGAGAACCGTTCTATTTCGAGATTTCGCTTTTGAAAACGAGAGCCTCCGGTATTACAATTTGCGTTCAGCTGTGCGAGGGGAAGCTCCCGTGCGTGTTTCTTTTTTCGTTTTTTTTTCGCATCGACTCTCGTCTCGAGCGAAATATAATTCGATAGACCCGAACCATTGGAGTATTTGAGATCGCGAGGACTTTGTCTGATGAGTGGTAACTTGTGAAAATTTGTTTTTAAGAACTTGCGCAACGTGGTCGAAAGTAGTAATTGTAGCAATTCAATATCAATTATCATTAATTCGTAATTGGAATACGTTGTTTTTTTTTAACCGGAATTCCACATTTTTGGTACAATTTGAATCGTGCATTGCTCGTTGTAGGGAAAAAACCGACAGAAAAATGACAATGAATATTTCGTCAATGTGTAACATTGAGGCAATTGTTGGGGTTGTGGGAAAGAAATTTGAAAAAAGAGGGTAATGAAGGAGTAAGCTCTGAAAAGCGTAGATTGCGCTAATGAATAATGTTGATATGTACTCATTTAGAACATTTATGTAAAAAGAACATGATATATATATGTGTATATATATATATATACGTGAGGTTTTCCAAGTGTTTTCGAACGGCCTAAAAGCCTGACCTTCTTCAATCTTTTTCAAAGTTCGTGATGTTTTTGTATCGTATATTTTGAGTACTTGGCATATTTTTTCAGATTTTTGTCGGCTCGCTAATTCAGCTAACTCGGAGATAAGATTTTACACGTGATAAAATTTCAAATGTTCGGATCGTAGTGATCTTCTCGTCGTAGGAAAAATGTCCTCTACAAAAAAGATGCGTTTTTCTATGAACAATTTTGGGAAAAAAGTTTAAAACATTCCAAGTACTACAACACAAAAAAAAGAAAAATCTTTCATTTTTTAATTTTTTAACCCCAATGACTAGGTTGATCCTGCTGAAATTTACACTGAATTTTCTTTTATTAGTGTAAAACGACATGTGTCAGTTTCATTCTGGGCTGGGCTTACGTTCAGTTGATATCGTCGTCTTAAATTGAATGGGAAATTGTTTGTGTTGAATAACTCGGCGATTTACTATTTTTAAGTAAAAATGGTCATGACTAAACTTGTAGGAAATCGAGTGCTTTACAACTTTGGTCATTGCAGTTTTTTCTCTACCATCAATATTTTTCGAATTAAACCTGAAAAAAAGCGGCTATTGCATTATCTCGTTTATTTTTAACTCTCGGGCATAAACGAATATGAACAAACTTGTAGATCATGAAATTTTTGACCATTTTTGTTCCTACCTTTTTCCCCCCAGGATCAATACTCAAGGTCGTACGCCAACGGTAAAAGAAAAGAGCGAATGGTTCGCCAAATAATATTTTCACGCTTCTCGTTTTTTTACCATTGGCGTACGACCTTAAATGTTGATTCTAGGGGAAACAATGACAGAGACCAAAATTGTCGAGAATTTCATTCTCTACAAGTTTGTTTATATTCGCTTATGACCTAAAGTTAAAAATAAACGAGATAATGCAATTGCCGCATTTCAGGTTTAATTCGAAAATAATCGATGGTAGAGAAAAAACTGTAATGACCAAAGTTGTAAAGCACTCGATTTCCTACAAGTTTAGTCATTAACCATCTTTACTTTAAAATTGTTAATCGCTGAGTTATTCAACAAAAACAATTTCCCATTAAATTTAAGACGACGATATTAACTGAACGCAAACTCAGCCCAGAATGAAACTTACACATGTTATTTTACACTAATAAAAGAAAGTTCAGTGTAAATATCAGCAGGATCAACCCAGTCATTGAGGTTAAAAAATTAAGAAAGAAAGTTTTTTTTTTGTGTCGTAGTACTTAGAAAATTTTGATTTTTTTTCCAAAAATAGTTCATAGAAAAACGCATCTTTTTGTTGAGGACGTTTTTTCATACGACGAGAAGATCACTACGATACGATCATTCGAAATTTTACCGCACCTGATTCGCCCGTCTTTAAAAATTAATAATAATTCAGGGGTTGATCCGAGACCCACACATGCTTATATCAATCGACTCAGAATTTCACCCCCAACTCCCCATTTCAGGGAACGCATTCAGTTCTGGGACACCCTGTATATATAGTAATATCGTGAAGTACTGTTATAATTTTTTTAATTCGTTATATATGTGTATGTTTATGTCTATATATATATTACACCGAAAAAGTTTATTTTATGGATTTACGAAAAAATACATACGACGAGCAGCGAATAATTATAATTGTGATAATCGTGCAAGTTTCTTTTCATTTTTTTTGTTTTTTCATCGTCGCGTATCAGAATCCATTTACACCCACACGCACAAAGGCACGCCCGCGTGTATATACCTCATAAGCATCGTGTATCATTTTCGCCAATCCTCTGTAACGTTGCTAGAAAAATGTCAAACGGAGATGCGTGATGAGAGCGGCAAACCGTCGAATAGATCCAAGGTGCGATAAAATATCGTCATAATCGTCATTGCGCGTTGCGTAGCGCCAACTTTCCGTCACACGCAATATCGCCTTCAATTTAGCGCGCGACTTCGCCCGACGACGAGGCGATTCTTATTCTCACTCGTTCGCGCGCATCCCGCGAAACGAAGGAAACATTTTTAGACCGCACATGGGCGAGTATATACAGGGTGACAATTATAAGGTGGCGGTATTTTTGTAAGAGTCTGCCGCGGAGACTTTGCGACCGAGAAAAATATGACATTCAATAATTTGTCAAATCCTCTTCGAAACAAAATGTAGCTCATTCTTATGACGAGCAACAATCGCCGGAAAAAAATGACATTTTTTAAAACAAAAATCAAAATTTCATTTTGAGTTCAGCAGAATGAAGACTTTCGAATTCTAAATACGAAATAAACGGAATTTTTTATTAAAAAAAATGGACTCAAATTCCATTTATTCATTTTAAACTGCATCTGCAAACTTTTTTTTCTAGATTACGACCCAAATAGACGGATGTACCTCATATTGGCATCATATGTACATCATCACTGCGGCATAGAAAGTCTCACAGCTGTGTATCCCTTAGGGGGCATCCATTAATTACGTGAGGTGATTTTGGCGATTTTTCGACCCCCCCTCTCCCCCTGGTGAGATGTCGTGAGATTTTGCTCGACCCCCTCCCCCCGCCCCTAATCTCACGTGAGATTTTTCAAAATGCATACGTTCACGGAAAATAAATTGTAGTAGAAGTAACTGCGGTTGTAGTACCATTTACTTCACCATGTAAAGTAGTGGGAGACTCTCCCTACGTGATAAAAATTATGTGATTACTAAAATTGCTAAACTTACGTGATATTTGCCGAAGTCCCCCTCTCCCCCACGTGAGATTGGGTGAGATTTCGCTCGACGCCCTCCCCCCCCCCCCCCCCCCCCCAAGCGCCACACGTAATTAAGGGAAGCCCCCTTATGAGTGCTCCCGTTGAAGTCATATTTGCATCACATGATGATTCACAATAATACATCCAAATGAAGCAAAGTTGTTCTCACGCGAATATGCATGCAATGAATTCATCTGACTAGCAAATTTGGCTCACGAATATCTAACAATACTTGAGTGCATATGGGGCTCATATGGATGTCACGGCCTGAAGAAATTGTAGTGCTCATACGGAGCTCATATTAGCGGCATGGCGCGACGTAACTATGCTGTGCTCATGCGGAGCTCATATTAGCGGCATGGCGTGACGTAACTATGCTGTGTTCATATGGAGCTCATATGAGTGTTATAGCGTGAAAAATTTAAAAAAATAAAAAAATGTCGATTCAAAAAATCTGGTAGGATTTTTATATCCATATGCTTTATTTATGTTCCTGCCTATATGATAAATGGATTAAAACGTATCCTGCCTAGTTAAATGTTGTACCTACCTACGGTTTGAACCTACGTCTTTTAATTCGAGAGCTGAGCGTGCTACCTACCTAGCCATTCTAACACTTGTGCAAACTTTCTTTGTGTCTGCCTATACGTATCCTTCTGGATTTGTATGCATATCGCCGTCAGATTGCGCTCATGGGATGTATCACTGACAAATATACATATCGCCGTCATATTGCGCTTATCGAATGTATCACTTAGAAATATGCATATTGCCGTCATAGGATGCATCACTGAGAAACACGCATATCGCCGTCATATTGTGCTCATGGGATGTATCACTGAGAAATATGCATATCGCCGTCATATTGCGCTCATCGAATGTATCACTGAAAACATGCATATTGCCGTCATGGAATGTATTACTGAGAAACATGCATATCGCCATCATATTGTGCCCGTGGGATGTATCACTGACAAAATATACATATCGCCGTCATATTGCGCTCAACGAATGTGTCACTTGGAAACATGCATATCGCCGTCATAGGATGTATCACTGAGAAACACGCATATCGCCGTCATGCTGCGCCCATCGAATGTATCACTGGCAAACATGCATATCGCCGTCATATCGCTTGCATGGCATGTCTACTGCCACTGCTAACCCAGTGAATTCATCAACACAAGTCATTGGATGACTTCCATATGACGTAAAATTTGCAGATATTAATTGTGGACACTTGAGCACAGCGATATGAGTTCAGCGTGCTCCAAACATACGATGCATTTGTATACGACATATTGAGATCAAAATGCTTTGTACATTCACTATACTAAATGAATTCTCGGCTTTGCATCATGACGTGTAGTCAATATGCTGTAAAATTTGCTTCATCAATTGTACGCACGGCGTGATGATCAAGACTGTCTATCTGGGAAGATACACAAAAAAAAATGTTTAAAAAGTGTTTCCTAAGGTAGACCAGTGAATGGACGAAAGCTGATTTATATTTAAAATAAGTGAAGAATATGAATTGACGATAAAAACTCGAATCACTATTTGGCAAAAAAAATGACAGGTATCGTTCAAACAAATTTTACAGTGCATCTGAATCTTTCAGTGTCGTTATTCGTCCATTAAATGGTCGGTTTACTCTTTTCTGAATTTAATCATCTTCATTCTACTGAACTGAAATTGGATGTTTTTTGCAGAATGCTCCATTTTGTTGGGCAAATCCTACTCGTCAGAAAAAAACGCTATATTCTTTTCAAAACGAATATGTGTGTGTGTGTGTGTGTGTGTGTGTGTGTGTGTGTGTGTGTGTGTGTGTGTGTGTGTGTGTGTGTGTGTGTGTGTGTGTGTGTGTGTGTGTGTGTGTAATTTCTTTTTTACACAGGGCGTTATGAAAGTCGATGCAAAGCCTTAAGGGGGTGATAGGTCACCTCGTTAGGAACATATCTACACTGAGAAAAAATATCATTGATCCAATATCATTGGTGTTATTGAATGAAATTTCGTTCATTCAATAGTAAAATTGTTGGTGTAAACTATCGGATTTATTAGTCCAAACAAAACGCTATTGACTTTAATAACATGATAAGATTAAAAGTTTTTTTTTTCATTCAAAAGATATATTGTTAGCCGAGAACAATATATTATTGAAACTATTTAAATAATAGCGCGAACAAATTATATAGTTTTGAATGCATTTTCTGCAACGAACAAAAAAACCGTTTCAATTCATGACGTGAATATTGTTGATTCGAGTACACAAGAAAAATTGAATTTCGCTCGTTTGATTCAGATACAATTTCTATTGAGTAAATATGTTATTTAATTTTGTTCATCATATCCGATATTGATTTTCAAGTACATTATTCGTTAAAATATTAATGTCTTATTTTGATTGAAAAATATTAAGCAAATGTCTGAATTGGTTAAAAAATTATGCGAAAATAAAATCGTTTCTTGCGCATTTGGTTGAAAAAATTCAACCAAATCATGGCCGAGCGCCACCGAAATTATAAGTGTGAGGAAACCCGTAGTTCTCGGAGCAACCGCTAGAAGCCGCACGCGCGCTCGTTTCTCGTAAGCGTAGCGCGAACCGAAAATCTACTTAAACGCCGGAGAAACTCTAAAGAGTACAAGCGATACCCATGGCCTGTGGCTAAGATCAAAGTGTAGTATCTGTTCTTATCAGTTGAATATCTGATATTCTCTCCATGGATATTCCATTGGATATCTGATATTCTCTTCACTATTATCGTGGATGATCATTCTAATGCTCACTTTTTATTTGAGATTAAAAACAAATTGGAAAACTTACGTCTCATGGCATATTCGTTGCGATGTAGAAAAGAAATAATTTATTCTATTGATTATATTTTTGTACGAAATAAAAAATGTTGTACCAACCGCTTAATTATTTCATCCATACATCTACCGATTGTATATAAAATGATTTCAATAGAATAACATTTTATTTGAAGGATAATGTAGATATTCAGAGAACAGAAGAGATTTTCAAATAAAATAATATGTTTTTTGAATCATTCACATTTTCCAATATTTTATAGTATTGTAACAATCTCGTATATCGACGGCACTTCGCGACCAGACATTTATTTGAATCAACCAATATATTTTTTGATTCAATTGGTTTTTTTTCTCAGTGGAACCTAGGTTGAACCTCAATCCAAAGTCTAAGGATTTCGAGTTATCATGATAAGCATGATTTTCATAAGCATAAGCACTAACATAAGAGGTATTTTGATTTTTTGACAAGTTTTGAATTATTCAACACGTCCCATTTAGTTAGTTGTATGGATACAGATGATTGTATCGGTGTTTGTCGATTGAATACACATTAAGCTAAGACGCAAATAAGTGTTTAGTTACCAATTATTGTCTGTTTGAACATTATGAACGAGTTGGTACCTAATTTTGGGAAATTTTCCAAAAATCATACTTACCATGATAACTCGAAATGCTTAGATTTTGGACTAAGGTAACCTAGGTTAGATATGTTCCCAACGAGGGGACCTATCACCCCCTTAAGGCTTTGCATCGACCTTCCTAACACCCTGTATACATGCGAACTCGAGCGATTATATCACGTTCGTTAATGTCTTGCACGTGGCGTATCTACGTCCCCTTTCTAGGAGAACGGAAAGACGCGTTCGAATTATGATCGAGACGCCTTTATTCTTAAAAAAATTGACAATTATTTTAAAAAAATCATAAATTAACAAAAACAAATGTTAAACCAAAAAATAACTGTTAAACAACCTTGTCTCTTTCTTAAGAAAAATCCCACACTTCAAAATACAACCTACAAAACACAACACTATTATCCGATCCTTCTGTGCATATCGTTCACCCTCGAATTTCCATTATCACGCTCGAGGAAGCGTTTCGCACTTCACCTCCGAACACAGAGTGAGAATATGCAAAAGACGCGAAAAAACGGCCAAGGAAACAAAAACAAAGGAAAATAATAAGAGCGCGTTGAGGTTGTATGGTGGCCGGCCGGAAGGAGCGCGTTCTCCTGTCGCGAGTGAAAGAACAGCGGCCGATACTCGCGAGCCTCCAGCGACTACTATCACTCGCCTAAGCGGCTCTCTCTGTTCCCGCTACTACACACGAGCGCTTGTCGTCATCGTGGACGCTTTCGTCGTTGTGTCGTTGTCGTCGTCGTCGTCGTCGTCGGGAAAGAGTACTCCCGGGGCTAATTTTCGATCGTAACGGCGGCACGTTCTCCATTAGAGAGAGAGAGAGAGAGAGAGAGAGAGAGAGAGAGAGAGAGAGAGAGAGAGACCGAGAGAGAGAAAGAGAGAGTGAGGGAGAGGAAGTAGACCCAGAATGGGAGAAAAGAGAACGTAGTGTGTGAAAATCTCGCACGCACTAATGCTCGCAAGTGTGCATAAAATTGTAGTACTTATATAAATGTATCTTTGTGTGCTACACACACACACACACACACACACACACACACACACACACACACACACATATGTATATATCAGAGATGGGTATACTTGAATACTTTTAGTATTCGAGTAGGAAAATGATACCGAATACATGTCAGATGGAGATTAATTTTTTTCGATAACGAATCCACCTCGATTCAGTATTCGTTCCGAAAGTGAATAATGAATCCTACTGGATTTAGTATTCATTTCAAAATGAATAATGAATCCAGTTGGATTCAGTATACATTCCAAAATGAATCATGAATCCGACTGAATGCAGTATTAATTTCAACATAAGTAATGAATCCAATTCGATTCAGTATTAATTCCGTATTCGGATATGATTAAATTGAATAATCTAGAAAAATGACAGAAAACATGTTTATTTTGTTGAAACATTATCGTCCGATTACATCGCGCTCTTAGGGTCTAGTAACTGAAGAAACGGGGGTAGAAATGGGACATCTTATTTGTCCCATTTCCATTGTCCATTTCTCCAGATTATTCAATTTAATGATATCCGAATACAGAATGCATACTGAAGCGAGTTGGATTTATTACTTATGTTGAAATGAATACTGAATCCTAGTCGGATTCATTATTCATTTTCGGAACGAATTTTGAATAAGTTTCTTTATTATTCGTGAATTTAAAAAATTCGAATATGCCCAACCGTGATATATATATATATATATATATATATATATATATATATATATACTGGGTGTCCCTTTTATCTGTTCCACCCGAAATAACTCGGTAATTATCGACGTCACAAAAAAATGTTCCAGACGAAAGTTGTACGGTGTGAAGGGGGCCATCAAATGCGACGATTCTTTTTTTGTTTCGTTGGAGGCGCTGACGCACAGTGAAGGTCACTCACACTTTTTGAAATGGAATGGTACATTTTTTTCCTACCATCTTGCGGAGCACCTCATTCCGCATAAAAAACATCGGGGGTCAATGTCGTTCAAGGTCATTCAAGGTCAGTATCGATGATAGAAATCTGAATATCTTGGATCGCTATAAAATATTTTGTAGTGATCCGAAATATTTAGATTTGTATTTCGTTTTAATAGGTGTTCGAAATGACCTTGAACGACTTTGACCCCTAATGTTTTTTATGCGGCTTGAGGTGATCAGCAAGACGGTTGAAAAAAAAATTACCATTCCATGTATAAAAGCGGAGGTGACCTTCACTGTTCGTCAGCGCCTCTACCGAAATAAAAAAATTGGTCGCATTTGCTGGCCCCCTTCACACCGTACAACTTTTGTCTGGAACATTTTTTTGTGACGTCGATAAGTACCGAGTTATTTCGGGTGGCAGAGATAAAAGGGACACCCTGTATATGTAGAGGGTGATAATTATGAGGTGGCCATGTGTTTTTTAAGGGGGGACAAAATAGCTGATTTTCATGATTTTTTGTAAAGGGCAAGATTTCTTCACAATTTTTGAGACTTACGTTGTTTTATTACTACTTTTGGCTGGTACATAGTATTTTTTTTTACTAATCTTTAAAAATGACGGAGGTATACACGGTCTTCTGAACGGGTTGCGGCGGGTGTTGTCAGACGGCGTGACACGTAGCGTCTGTAGGATTAATCTGAAAAAGCACCAACGAAGATTTTTCGTTCATGAACACTCATGCGCAGAATATGAACCAAGAGAAAGTAAGAAATGTTGGAAATCGATGAAATGGTACGCATTGAAACAAAGGAAAATTGAATTTGTGGAATAAATGACTACATTTTGCGATAAGAAAATACTTTTAAAAAAAATTCATGACCATTTGGCGTCGTGTTTTAGGATAGTAAGGTTAGCAAGATTCATACCGAATTTCATCAGAATCGGTCGATTGGTTTTTTAGTCACGCCAGTTTCGAAAATGCAGTTTACAAGACCGTGCCATAAGTCCGCCGTTTTTAAAGATTAATGAAAAAAAAATACCATGTTACAGCCAGAAGTAGTAATAAAACATACCCGAAATCTCGAAAATGATACAGGAATCTTTGCTTTTGAAAAAAAAATCATGAATATCCGCAAATTTTTTTCCTCGCATAAAGGGATCTCCCCCTTAAGGCCCTTGCGCGGCGATTTCGCGACCGAGAAAAATATGACATCTAATTTTGCGACGAGTAGTATGTGTCGGAAAAAAATTAGCATTCCGAACAAAAATGAAAATTCCATTCTGGATTCAGCTGAAAAAAGATAAGTAAGTTCCGAATGCGAAACACTGCAGAAAAAAACTTTTCCTCAATGAAATTCCATTCGTCTATTTTGAAATGCATTTCTGATCATTTTTTTCTTAATTACGGGCTGCACAAAAAATGTTTTTCAGGAGTGTTGCGTATTCAGAATTTAATTATCTTCATTCTGCTGTACTGGAAATGAAATTTTAATCTTTTCCCCGAATGCTCTGTTTTTTTTTGGCGAATACTACTCATCCAAAAATTGCGCTGAATTTATTTTTGAAGAGAACTTGAAAAACCGATAAATAATCTGCGTGCAGGACCCTTAAAATAAGCATGGCCACTTTCTAAATGTCACCCTGGGTGTGTATGTGTATATATATATATATATATATTGTAACGAGTCAAGGTTCGTTACATTTAAATTTATTGGTTCGGGACTCGAACAGGGAAGAAATTAGTTCAGACTCAGGTGTTTTGGTATTTTGCAACAAACGAAATTTATTCACTAAGTTTTGGCTCGATATAAAAATAATAATAAAAACAAAATGCTTTATAAGTTTTCGTTGTTGGCTTGAGATTATACAAAAAAAAAACGCTTTTTATAGTACGCCGTTTCGTATTTCTCGCAACGCCCTACTCAGTCGGTAACGTTGTTACCTCGCCCGGTAATTGTGCTTCGTGTCTAGGCTTATCATCGATTGATATAAATTCCCCTCCTTTCTTACTTCTCTCTATGTACTTAATTGTTCGGTGTTCTCGCTCGCGGCGCTGTCCCTCTCTCTTTCTCTACGGCGCGTTAAGTTATGACGCGATCCCGCTTGTGGCGCTGTCCTCCTCTCTTTCTACACGGCGCGCTTGGTTGTGACGCGCTCCCGCTCGTGGCGCTGTCCTTCTCCCTAGACTTGCGACGCTTAGGGTGTATCGCGTTACGGCGCGCTCCCGCTCGTGGCGCGGTGGCTCGCGATGCTCGGTCAGCGTGCCCTATCGCCCTATGACACTACTACTGCCCCTTCCCTACTTGCCGTATCGTCGCTATCGGTGCGTGCTCCCGATCAATCTACTGGATCGCGATCGATTATCACGCGTCGATAATCGCTCGCTTATCTATCGCGACGGGAGATGTCGCCACGTACCGGTCTACGGAGTCGAGGCTCTCTGGGTTTCGGCACCCGTTTTTTTTCTTTGTTTACAGGATTTTCGAGAACTATCTCCTCGTCCTTTCTATACTCCTGATACCAATTTCGATTTTCCTCGTGATAATGGTGTCCTTGTGTGTGTGTGTGTGTCAGTGTGCCTGAATCTATTCACTTACTTTGCTACCTCCTTATCTCTTATTGTCGCCTAATGCGATTTTTGTGTTTGATTTTCAATAACTGCCATTCTTTTGTTTATAATCTTAATTTATTCTTCTGCCTATGTTTTGTTCGTAATCTCAAGCATTTTTTCTTTGATATTTTGTTTTTCGTTACTCTTTCAACCCTTCTCAGTTTCTTTCCCCTTGACCCTCTATCCACCACGCTTTCCTTCCCTTGCGGTCAGTATTTACGACGGCTGAGAACGGCCAAGGTTGTCAGAAAATTGAGAGTACTTTCTCTAGTGACTCCACCTTTTAGTTATTCTGTCAATTTGATCTTTCAATCCTTCTCATTTTCTTTCCCCCTGACCCTCTATCCACCACGCTTTCCTTCCCTTGCGGTCAGTATTTACGACGGCTGAGAACGGCCAAGGTTATCAGAAATTTGAGAGTTCTTTCTCTTTTCTCTTTTCTCTAGTGACTCCACCTTTTAGCTATTCCGTCAATTTTCCGCCTTTCACACTTTCCTTCCCCTTGGGTCAGTATTTGTGTGCTTGGTACTGATCGACTTCCCAGCCAAAGAAGGAGTGCTTTTCCCCAAAATTCCCGTCCTTTTATATGCATATTTTACCGCCTTTTCGTTTCCCCTTCTCTTCTACCTCCCTTAATTTGATTAGTCGGTTTGTCCGGTATTTACCGGTTTCTCTTCCTTTCCATCTTAATTTGATTAGTGGGTTTTCCCCGGGTTTTGCCTGTCCCTCTGTCAGTGTCAGCTATTTGACCTTGTTTTTATTTCAATCGGTCTCTCGCTTACCCCTTCTCTCTCCCGAAATCGGTTGACCTTTTTGCCTTTATGCCCGGGTTAGGGAGACGGACCTATCCGTCTCATTGTCCCCCTTTTTTTTTTTTCACCCTTCGCATCTTGGATTGTTCCGATGACAACCCAAGTCGCGAAGAGAAAAAAAAAATATATACGTGTCTATTATAAGGTTGTTACTTTCCTGTTTTTGTGTGTCCTTCGACCGTTGTCTGTTCATGTTGATCGGCCTTCACTTATTCCTATTTTATTTGTTCCCCCCCCCCTTTTTTCTTAAACTAGTCGCTCGCGTTTTTCTAGGGCCGCTGCCCATCGCTCGGAATAAGTTTACTAATACGTTTCTTTTTATTTTCAGGTTTTTTTTTTATTTATATTGACATTACGCTTCTGTCATCATCGCTGGCGGACTCGCTCCCACTGTCGTCACGCAAACCGATCTCCCGCCAGAATCTCTCCTCGTCGCTGTCGTATTCGTCGTTGTCCAGGTCTTCGTTGATCAGGGTCTCGTCGTCGTCGTCGTCGTCGTCCATCTCGCTCGTCTGATCTCCGTTGCTAATCGTGATGGTGGCCTCCTCGTCGTCATTGGTGCCGTTGGTGTCGTCGGCGCTGCTGGTGGTCGCCCACTGTTGCTCGACCTCTCGGTGATACTCGATTTCCCCGAACCGGCATCCTTTGTTGTCGATTGTCGGTGGCCGCGCATTCGACGATCTTAGTGCCGCTCCCATTCGGATGAATATTTCGGCCAAACTCTTGCCTTGGTTTGGGCCCGCGTTCTCGAGGTATAGATCCGCGAGAACGAGGCCCAACCGGCTAGGTCTTCCCCAGATCTTCATGGTCCAGGTGGTTTCTTCCAGTAAGGCCCGGCAATAAAAGATGTCCTCTTCGTCCCAGTGATTGTCGATCGGCATCAGGTCGCCGTGAGTTACCGGCACCGCCTGGTAGGTGTGGATGAACGCCATTGTTGGGGCGGTGTAGCACTCTTCCTGGGTGCCGTACACACTGTTCCCCCAATCCCCGAGCCACAAAAGGAACTTGCCCTCATTAGTTTTCCCTTGGTAGGTGGCCCGATAAAATTTGCCCTCGTGTCGCCACAGGATCGCCGCACCGGGAAAGATCTCTTCCTCTATGCACGGATCGATGCCCGGCTCCTCCGGGCCGATGTTCTGCCACATGTTGATTATGGCTATCCCTCTCCCATCGCGTTCATTTAGATGTACTCCGAACTCGTTAGGATTCGTAATTCCTCCCACGGTGACCCCGGTGTACACCCTCCTCAGTGTGCTGACCTCGAAATTCCGGTACATCTTAACGATTGTGTGCTTGACGGTTGACTGACGAGTGATTAATTGATTCCGACGCTTTGATCGTTTCAATTTCCCTCTCCCTTTTATAATCCTAACGTCTTCCCGGGATACCATCCTTCGATATTTTCGTTTGTCACCAGGAACAATTTATATTCGTCCTTATCAGTTTCCCTTTCTTCGTTTATTTGTTCTCTTCTCGTCCGTCGCTGACTATTTCGGGGGTGCCTCTCTCTTTGATTTCTCTGTTCGTCGGTCTCGGTTTTTCTAGTATTTGTTTCCATACTGCTCGCGATTTATGAATCTTCCTGTTTCGCGCGCTTGCTTTTATATTCATCTATCTTCGACTACTCGATATACTAGACTGGCATATCCCTTCTTTTTCCTTTTCCTCGGAATTTGTCGAGTCCGTTGTTAGATAGCGTTTCAGCATGCTCGCATGGAATTTTCCCCTCTCTTTTCTTGTTTCTGGGTTTTCCAAGAGAAACGTTGCTATTCCCACACATTTTTTTATTTTATAGGGCCCTTCGAATAAATGCATGAATTTCGCGGTCCTTTGTTTGGCAGGATCGGAGACATTGAGCGACCGGACTAACACGAATTCGCCTACTTCGAACGTCGTTGTTTTATGGGTTGTGTTGAATCTTTCCGCCCTTTGTCGTCCTTTTTTCTTGATCCTTTCCCTTACCAATTCAATTTTTTGTTCGTAGGTGAGGGTGTCTGTTTGGTCCTTTTTAAGCGCGAGTACCCATTCCCGCCAAACTCGATAGGGCTTTTTTTTTAATTGCAGTTCCGTTGGCGTGAATTCGGTGGTTTCGTGCTGTGTCTCATTTATGCAGTCTTGTATTACGGACACCCATCTGTACCATCCTGTATGTTTCTCCGTCAAGAAGGTTCTGAAAAATCGCCCGAGCTCCCGATTGACTCGTTCTACTATATTTCCTTGTGGGTGGCGGATCGAGGAAAATACTCCCTGTATCCCTTCTGTTTTGAGTTTTTCCTCCCATACTTTTGACGTGAACTGCGTCCCGTGATCAAACTGTATTCTTCTTGGTTTTCCATACCTCGGGATGTAGTCCTGGAATATCCGGTTTATCGTTGCTGCAGTGTTCGCCTTCTTAAGTGGGTATAGTTTGACGAACTTTGTAAATGCGTCTATGGTTACGAGTATGTGTTGCACCCCCCCTACTGATTTAGGCAGGGGTCCATAGAAATCGATGGAGACCAGGTCACCTGGTCCGTCGGGTGTGATGGTTTGCATTTCTGCATAATTGTTTTGTACCATGACTTTTACCCTTTGACACAGGTCGCAAGTGGCTATTGCTTGCCTCACTCTTTTTGCCATCCGGTTGCACGTAAAATCTTCGTTAATTAGCTGGAAGATCTTACGCGCGCCCTGGTGTCCGTATATCTCATGGCATTCTTTAATGAAAATATTTACCAATTCTTCGGGTAATATGACCTTCCATTTCCCCGTTCGGTCGTGTTTCTGCAGACAGCCCTCGCTAATTCGATATCTTTTGTTTTCTCCGTTCTCCTGACAATTTTCCCATGTTTCTCGGAGATTCTCCTGTTCCCGCTGCATCTCCCCGATTCTTTGAAATTGTTGTTTTATTTCTTTTGTCGGTTTTCGCGCCAGTACCGCGGTCAGGACTATTTTCCCTGGTGTTTTTCCGCCGTCGTTGATTCGGTTGCCGCATGTTCGACTCAGGGCGTCGGCTACTTCATTGCCTTTTCCTGGGCAATGTTCTACTTCAATATCGTAATCTTGAACCAACAAAGCCCATCTCAACATGCGATCCCCCACAAATCGGCACGTCTTCATAAATGTCAACGCCTTATGATCGGTAATGATTCTGATTTTTGCTCCCAGCAGATATGTCCGGAATTTCTGCAACGCCCATACAATTGCTAGCATCTCCTTTTCTGTTGTGGTATATCCGATTTCCGCTCCTTTGAATGTCCGGCTTGCGAATGAGATTACCCCTACAAGTCCATCTCTATCCGCTTGGCTCAAAACCGCTCCGATAGCATAATCACTGGCATCGGTGGTGAGGATGTACTCCCGAAATGGATCTGCGTGTTTGAGGATTATCGTTTCAATGAATAATTGTTTTATTCTTTCGAATGCTTTTTCCTCCTTGTCCCCCCATCTCCAATCTTGTCCCTTTTTCAGCAGCCCCAGGAGAGGTATCGTTTCTCTCGCGTGTCTGTCCGAGAATTTGCTGTAGAAGTTTACCAATCCTAGGAATCCCCTGAGTTGTTTTATGTTCTGGGGGCGTTGATACTCTTTGATTGCTTGAATCTTTTCTGGCTGAGGTCTGATACCCGTGGTTGACAGAATGTGCCCCAGAAATACCACTTCCTGTTGGAAGAATTTTGATTTTTTAAAATTCAGGGTCATGTTGTTCATGCTGATTCGCTCGAACAATTGGTGCAAATGTTCCAAGTGTTGTGCCTCATTTTTCGACAGGCACAACAAATCGTCGACAAAATTGATGACTGATCCGCCTATGTCCTGAAGTACGATATCGAGTGCCCTTATCAAGCTTGCCGTGCTTGTTTTTAGTCCAAACGGTGTTACCGTGAACTGATAACACTTTCCATCATGTTGGAACGCAGTATATGGCCTTGATTCTTCAGCTAGCGGAATTTGCCAGAAGCTGCTCGTCATGTCTAGGCTCGATATGACTTGTGCTCCTCCACAACGTTGGAATATTTCCTCGGTTGGTGGCGCCGTGTCGTGATCTTCAATTAAGAAGGTGTTTAATTGTCGAGCGTCGAGACATAATCGAATTGACCCGTCCTTCTTGACTACTGTAACGAGCGGGTTTATGAAACGGCTTTTTGCTCGTTCAATTATGCCTTGATCCAGCATTTTGTCAATTTCTTCCTGCACTTTTTCTCGATATTGCATCGGGACCGGATATGATCGGTGCACGTAGGGTTCCGGGTTTTTCCGAAGTAATTTGTGCGTATATGCGTACATTCGTCCGGGTCTCTTGTTGAAGATGTGTCGATAATTTTGAATTAGACTTCCAAAATTATGCTTCATTCCTCCTGATAAGTTTGCACATTGTTCTATTTTCTGACTTATCTCTTCTTGAGTCAGCTCGTCTTCTCTGTGGTTTTTTATTGCGGCCACGGGGATCCGTGGTTGCTCTTGGAGTTTTTCCCGCTGCCAGATCCACCTTCCTTCATCCAGCTCGGCGACTATCTCGTTTTTTACTGCTATGGTTCCGTTTCTCGCGTCTACCTTTACTTGTAGCTCGAGCATTCCGTCAATACCCAGGATAGCATTTCTGCTCATTTTTGGGATTATTAGCATTTGTATGCTGCCCTTCGCCTGGTACAGTTCTGCCTCAACCATGACCTGTTGCTTTATGCGACCGGATTTACCCCCGAATGCTCCAATAGCCTCGGTGCTTGTTACAGGTATTCTGAGGCAATTCTTGAACTCTTTTTCCCTTTGTAAAAAGAATTCTTCTGACATACAGGATACTTCGCTCCCGCTATCTATCAATATCTCGACGGTTATTCCTTCCAGGCCGACCGGCAGCGTTGGGCATCGTGGATATATTCTTCTTGTCTGCCCTGGATTTTCCATGAGGAAATCCCTTGGGTGCTCGTATGTGTTCGTTCCTATTCTCTTTATTTTTTTGTTGTCCCCGGTCTTATTTCGGCTACTTTTTGCTGCTGTGGTTTCCTCCATCTCTTCGCTGCTGTTTTGTTTCTTCTGATGCTCCGTTGTTGCTGTTGTCGTCTTTACCTTCAGGGCGCTTGCCTCTTGCTGCACCGGCATCCTGATCATTCCTAAAGGACTTGTGTCCTGTATTTCTGCTCCACCTTTCTTCTTTCTTTTTCGTTCTTTTTTCTTCAAATTTCTTTTCATTCGCTGCCTTGCTTCCTCCATGGCCTCTTGTACTTCTTCGTCGTCCGTTGCGCCTCGTGATGATTCCTCGACATTGCGGATTGCCATCGATTCGGGCGCAACTTCTATTCGTTTCCCTGGTTCTGTTTTTGGCCGGCCGGGTATCCGCTTTGTGGCTGGGAATTTTGTGCCTCTGGATTTACCCGAGGCGGTGCATCCATTGTAGTGAACCCTGCTTGCTGACTAGGATTCCACGCCGGTGCCACTGGATTTAGGGGGGGTCTTACATTCCCATACCCGTGTTGCCATGGTTGCTGTCTCGTGAACGGTGCTGGCATCGCGTTGTCGTTTCCCATTACTCTGTTATCTTGTTGACGATTTTGGAATGGTGGTGGTGGTCCATGATAACCGGGATTCCCTGGCCGCCATGGCTGGTTAAATCCCATAGGTCGTGGTCCCCCAAACGTTCCAAATTTTTGGCCCTTCCATGGGTTGTTTTGCTGCCATGTTGCGCCGATGGGTTCTTGTTGACGCGGCAATGTTCTTCTAGCGTTAAGTGGTCCTGCCCCGTCCATGCTTTCCAGTAGTTCGAGGAATGCATCGACTGTTTTTATCCCGCTTACGCGGACTGCCATTCTGATTGATTCATCAAAATGGTTCGCTAGTTTCCTTATGATTTGCTCCTCTGCTATTCCTTCGCTCAAGTCTTTGGCGTTTCCGAATATTTGGGTAGCATACTCAGTACGAGTCATTCGGTGACCATCCCACTCGTATGCCCCGAACTCTAGGTTTCTGCGGACCTTGTCCTGGATTTCCTGACTCCAATAACGCCCGCAAAATTTTTCTTCGAAGTCGTTAATTGTTTGGACTCTGTCCTCGACTATCCTCCACCAATCTTTTGCCGTGTCCTTCAACGACTGACTAATGAGGTAGTGGAGATCAGTGTTTCCCGTGATACGCCAAAACTCCTTAAAGTCTCGCAAAAATCGCATTGGTCGTTCCCTTCCGTCGCCATTGTATATTGGTGGCTTTTGCTTTGCTGCGTATGCTTGGCTTACATTCAATCCTGTTCCCCATGTTGTATTACACATCGTATTCGAATTCTGTGCTCGGATGTTTTTTTCACACTCTGTTATTCGTTTTGAGTGTTCGGTGACAACTTCCCCAACGTCTTTCGACGAATGGAGGAGCTGAGATATTGTTCGCCGGATGGCTTCCATTCGGGTGTCAAAATCCTCAATCTTTACGTCGTTTTCTTTTCGCATTTGGCTTTTGCTCTGTTCAATGATTTTCTGCGCAACGACAATTTTTCGTTCCGTGCGTTCTTCGATTTTCTGGACTTCATTTCCTATTTTTTTGTTGATTTCTTCGTGTAGCTGACGCGACCGCACGATGCATTTGTCCTCCTGCTGCCTAATTTCCGCTTGCGTGGTGATCCGTTCTCTCCGCTGTTCGTTACGGATCTTATTCATCGCTCTGATGAGAGTTTTTGTAAGTTCGCTATCCTCTGTTCCAATCCCTTCAAGATCAACTGTCTCTTGGCTGACGTCAAACGTTGCTTCATTTGTAATTGCTTCCTCCCTGGGTCCGATCGCTGATAATCTTTCAATGTTTTGTCGATCCCTTTGTCGGGCCTCTTCTAATAAACCATCTGCCGTGGTTGATTCCCAATGAAGAGAGTTTTCGTTATTTGTTTGCGCCATTTTCTTTTATTCTGCCTGATTTTCTCTTAATTTATTTTGTTCGATTTGGGTTTATCTATGTATTTGTTTATACGTGCTTTTTACACCTTTTAATGAGTCTTTCTTTCTTTTGTTCGAGCCCCACGTTGGGCGCCAAAATGTAACGAGTCAAGGTTCGTTACATTTAAATTTATTGGTTCGGGACTCGAACAGGGAAGAAATTAGTTCAGACTCAGGTGTTTTGGTATTTTGCAACAAACGAAATTTATTCACTAAGTTTTGGCTCGATATAAAAATAATAATAAAAACAAAATGCTTTATAAGTTTTCGTTGTTGGCTTGAGATTATACAAAAAAAAAACGCTTTTTATAGTACGCCGTTTCGTATTTCTCGCAACGCCCTACTCAGTCGGTAACGTTGTTACCTCGCCCGGTAATTGTGCTTCGTGTCTAGGCTTATCATCGATTGATATAAATTCCCCTCCTTTCTTACTTCTCTCTATGTACTTAATTGTTCGGTGTTCTCGCTCGCGGCGCTGTCCCTCTCTCTTTCTCTACGGCGCGTTAAGTTATGACGCGATCCCGCTTGTGGCGCTGTCCTCCTCTCTTTCTACACGGCGCGCTTGGTTGTGACGCGCTCCCGCTCGTGGCGCTGTCCTTCTCCCTAGACTTGCGACGCTTAGGGTGTATCGCGTTACGGCGCGCTCCCGCTCGTGGCGCGGTGGCTCGCGATGCTCGGTCAGCGTGCCCTATCGCCCTATGACACTACTACTGCCCCTTCCCTACTTGCCGTATCGTCGCTATCGGTGCGTGCTCCCGATCAATCTACTGGATCGCGATCGATTATCACGCGTCGATAATCGCTCGCTTATCTATCGCGACGGGAGATGTCGCCACGTACCGGTCTACGGAGTCGAGGCTCTCTGGGTTTCGGCACCCGTTTTTTTTCTTTGTTTACAGGATTTTCGAGAACTATCTCCTCGTCCTTTCTATACTCCTGATACCAATTTCGATTTTCCTCGTGATAATGGTGTCCTTGTGTGTGTGTGTGTGTCAGTGTGCCTGAATCTATTCACTTACTTTGCTACCTCCTTATCTCTTATTGTCGCCTAATGCGATTTTTGTGTTTGATTTTCAATAACTGCCATTCTTTTGTTTATAATCTTAATTTATTCTTCTGCCTATGTTTTGTTCGTAATCTCAAGCATTTTTTCTTTGATATTTTGTTTTTCGTTACTCTTTCAACCCTTCTCAGTTTCTTTCCCCTTGACCCTCTATCCACCACGCTTTCCTTCCCTTGCGGTCAGTATTTACGACGGCTGAGAACGGCCAAGGTTGTCAGAAAATTGAGAGTACTTTCTCTAGTGACTCCACCTTTTAGTTATTCTGTCAATTTGATCTTTCAATCCTTCTCATTTTCTTTCCCCCTGACCCTCTATCCACCACGCTTTCCTTCCCTTGCGGTCAGTATTTACGACGGCTGAGAACGGCCAAGGTTATCAGAAATTTGAGAGTTCTTTCTCTTTTCTCTTTTCTCTAGTGACTCCACCTTTTAGCTATTCCGTCAATTTTCCGCCTTTCACACTTTCCTTCCCCTTGGGTCAGTATTTGTGTGCTTGGTACTGATCGACTTCCCAGCCAAAGAAGGAGTGCTTTTCCCCAAAATTCCCGTCCTTTTATATGCATATTTTACCGCCTTTTCGTTTCCCCTTCTCTTCTACCTCCCTTAATTTGATTAGTCGGTTTGTCCGGTATTTACCGGTTTCTCTTCCTTTCCATCTTAATTTGATTAGTGGGTTTTCCCCGGGTTTTGCCTGTCCCTCTGTCAGTGTCAGCTATTTGACCTTGTTTTTATTTCAATCGGTCTCTCGCTTACCCCTTCTCTCTCCCGAAATCGGTTGACCTTTTTGCCTTTATGCCCGGGTTAGGGAGACGGACCTATCCGTCTCATTATATATATATATATATATATATATATATATATATATATATATATATATATATATATATATATATATATATATTTCCAGAGATGCAATATATGTGTGTGTATGTGTGTATATATATATATATATATATGTATATGTATATACACATATAGTGGGAGAATGAACGAAAGAAAATATATTTTAGACCCATTACATCTACGTACCGTT
The DNA here is from genome assembly GCA_963210295.1 of Ophion ellenae. Taxonomy (NCBI): domain Eukaryota; kingdom Metazoa; phylum Arthropoda; class Insecta; order Hymenoptera; family Ichneumonidae; genus Ophion; species Ophion ellenae. Next base: position 32,335,790 of record OY723392.1, read on the forward strand.
GGCTATGAGCACATCCAGCTCTTTTGAGGCCGTTCCGCAAATTTTTGTTCAAACTAATCATCGATTTCGGGTCCAGGCTGGTCCTTGAAGCAACCTTTATATAAATATGCTTACATCTACCCAAAAGTGATTTTGAAGACGTTGGCCCTTATGTAATGGTGAGTATGGGAACAATTGGCTACTGTGAGGACGGTCCTCGAAGTCGAATGTCTTCAAAATTGCTTTTCCCCACGTATGTATATACATATATAAATCCATTCAAATGCGTACAAGTTGCGATGAGCTCGAGCGATTCAACGAGATCGGCGTGACGCGAAAGAAGAATGCGAATCGAGATTCGTCATCGCACTTTTACTCCACTGCATTACCATTATCCTTCGCGCATCATTTATCCGTGACAACACACATACATACATAGAAATATATATATATATATATATATATATATATATATATATATATATATATATATATATATATATATATATATATATATCGTTAGAGTGAATAGGTATCCGGTGGACATGACGCAGGGAATCGTTATTCCTTTGACTAATGTAGTTTTCTAGTTCTCGGGACGGATTGCAACTTGTCTACAGTCGTTTTTTATCTTCTCGACCCCGAAAAAATCAAGAAAAAAAAAATGTATCGCGGATTGCATTTTTTTTCTTCTTATTTTTCTTTCTTTGTAGTTTGTGCCGATAGAGTGGAGCTGGGATGAATAATTTACGAATTTGCGCGTTGCCTTTCACGCGCCTCGGGATAAAGAATCGAAGGTGCATTTAACGACACCGGATGTTGAACGGAATTCGCGCGCGAGCACTCGAGCTGACGAAATAGCGCGCCCTACCCATGTATTCTTGTATGTATATATATATCACCCCGGATCACGCACACACACACACAGACACACACACACACACACATATATATATATATATGAGGTATTCCAAGTGTTTTCGAACGGCCTAAAAGCCTGACCTTCTTCAATCTTTTTCAAAGTTGGTGATGTTTTTGTATCATATATTTTGAGTACGTGGAATTTTTGTCAGTTTTTTTATCGGCTCGCTAACTCGATTAAATCAGAGACAAGATTTTACACGTAATGAAATTTCAAATGATCGTATCGCAGTGATCTTTTCGTCGTACGAAAAATTGTCCTCTCCTAAAAAGATGCGTTTTTCTATGGACTATTTTGAAAAAAAAAATCAAAATTTTCCAAGTACTACAACACTAAAAACAAAAGAAAAATCTTTCATTTTTCAATTTTTTAACCCCCATGACTAGGTTGATCCAGCTGAAACTTACACTAAATTTTCTTTTATTAGTGTAAAACAACGCGTGTCACTTTCATTCTGGGCTGGGCTAGCGTTCAGTTAACATCGTCGTCTTGAATTTAATGGGAAATTGTTTTTGTTGAATAACTCGGCGATTTACAATTTTTATGTAAAAATGGTCTCGACTAAACTTGCAGGAAATCAAGTGCTTTACAACTTTGGTTATTGCAGTTTTTTCTCTACCATCGATATTTTTCGAATTAAACCTGAAAAAAGCGGCTATTGCATTATCTCGTTTATTTTTAACTTAAGGGCATAAACAATCATGAGCAAACTTGTAAAGACTGGAATTTTGGGCAGTGTTTGTTCCTGCCCTTTTTTTCCTAGAATCAATATTTAAGGTCGTACGCCAACGGTAAAAAAATCGTGAAGCGTAAAAATATTATTTCGCGAACCATTCGCTTTAAATTTCCCGTTAAATTTAAGATGATGATATTATCTGAACGCAAGCCCAGCCCAGAATGAAACTTACAAATGTTGCTTCACACTAATAAAAGAAAATTCAGTGTAAATTTCAGCTGGATCGACCTAGTCATTGGGGTTAAAAAATTAAAAAATGGAAGATTTTCCTTTTTTTAGTGTTGTGGTATTTGGAAAATTTTGAATTTTTTTTCAAAATAGTTCAGCGAAAAACGCATCTTTTTTGTAGAGGACATTTTTTCGTACGACGACAAGATCACTACGATACGATCGTTTTAAATTTTATCACATGTAAAATCTTATCTCCGAGTTAGCCGAGTTAGCGAGCCGATGAAAATCTGAAAAAAATGCCACGTACTCAAACTATATGATAGAAAAACATCAACAACTTTGAAAAAAATTGAAGAAGGTCAGGCTTTTAGGCCGTTCGAAAACACTTGGAATACCTCATATATATATATAAGCTGTTATTTGCTATTGTGAATGGCCGGAAAGCATATATATGAATGCATGCACATAAAATGATATAGTACAGCGTTATATGCGCACTAATGACTAGTACTAATAATTCGTGCGGAGAAACGTCGGGAATTGTCGCGCCCGCGCGAGCATACGAATAAATTTAACGCGGCGCGGAATCGCTCGATTTATTCACCGCGCTGTAACATCGAGAGTGTCGAAAGTACAAAATAAAGGCTGTGTATAAATGCGAACTATGGCGGGATGCTGGTGCGTGCTTGGTGTGTTGTAATTGCGTTATAATTGATTACGAACGTTTGTCCGGAATTGTAGGGAATATATATATATATATATATATATATATATATATATCCCTACAATTCCGGACAAACGTTCGTATATATATAAGACCGACATTGGTGCATGGCCGGTCGGGTTTCGGTCCCGGCGGTTGAGCATGGCCAATACTCAGAGCGGTGACCGCTTAACCGTGCCCCGGCTGGCGCATCAACCGGTCAGCGGAAGGCCAATACGTCTGAGACCTTTCTGTAGATACTTAAGTTGAACGTCTGTGCACCGGAGAATCAGAGGAATATGGGGCCGCCTATACCGGTACGGGTTTTCCACAGTTTCCCCGTACTCACGGCAAATGCGGTATAGTGTAGATTAAGGTAGTTCCTCTGCGAAAATCTCAACCAAAAGTTTACATACCATGTTCATGTTTAAAAGATTGATAATTGGTTTAATTAGTAATGAATAAAATTAAAAACTACGCAATATTGACTCGGTGCTAGTAGATAATACGATGGATATCATTTATTGCCGTAAAATATATTTTGTATTGTGTTTTTGATCGACCATTGCCAGTAAACTTTTTGCCGGGACTGTCCAGGCTTTGCCGCAATTGTTTTTTTTCCCGGCTTTGCCAGGCTTTGCACCAAAATTGTGAAGGCTTCCCATGGTTATATCTTGGAAACTAGATGGTGAATCATTCTTATTTTTTTTCACATTATTTGTGATATCTTACTGTAGCTTATCCTCGTTTTTTATCAATTTCTTAATTTTAGTTTTGACGGCAGAATTAATGATGCTCTGTTTGCCCATCATAACGCATTTGTTACGTGTAAACCAAGCTAACTTTAAGTGTAAATATCTCAGGTTTGGGGTGGTCAAACTTATTCAAATTGCACAGATGTTTGGATAATGTATTAAATAACGTATATGTCAAATTTCAACCATTTCTTAATTCAACTCTTCTGTGGAGGTACTACCTTAAGGAATGAAATGCGGCGGTGCAGGCAATGAAATGCTCGGTTAAATCAGTGAAGTGCGGTTGGCCAGTGATCCGAAAGAGTTCAATTGTGAAGGACAGGACGTAAAAATCCGCAAAGGTATACGTTGAAACTCCGGAAATATATATTCATGTTCATTATGTACACACACTCTTACATATGTATGTGTGTGTGTATATATATTTTTTCAATTTAAAATTTATGTTGATTTTGAAAAAAACAAGAAAAATTTTCCAACTTATAAAAAAAATAGAAAGAAATTACCGAGATGGGTTTTGCGACAAAACACGGTGAATTCTTCATATTTTTTTACAAAAAAAATGTGGAACTTCTAAAATCGTGTTTTTTTTTAATTAAAAAATTATATCGATGACACAGCAAGTGAAATAAAAATCATAAAGTACATTTCAAAGCAAAAACATTTAACAAAAAAGATCTCGTTTGATCAATTTTTCAGAAAGTTCTGAGCATTTGAAAAAAAACGGAGATTTTTTTCAAAAATTCACTACACATTTACGATTATGGAAAAACAAAATTGAAACAGACACACAAGCGTTTTTAGAAAGAAACAATAACATATTTAAATTTCATCGAAATAAAAAAAGGGTCGAATGTAAAAATGGTCGATTTGGCGTGGAATGCCCCATATATATATATATATATATATATATATATATATATATATATATATATATATATATATAATTATGGAGACAGTCGACTTCGAGGACCGTTCTCACAGTAGCCAATTGTGGTCATACTCAGCATTATGGAAAACCCAATGTCTTCAAAATCGGCTCTGGATCAATCTAACAATAAGTATATTTATTTAAAGGTCGTTTTAAGGACTGTCCCGTCCCCAAAATAATCAGTTGGTCAAAAACACTCTTTCTTGCTTCGATATATATATATATATATATATATATATATATATATATATATATATATATATATATATATATATATATATATATATATGTATGTATATGTATATATGTGCGTGCGACATGCGTAATAAATACATTTTGTACATTTCAAATTTGTATATTTTTTTTGCTTATCTCGGGAATTTCTTCGGTTTTACGATTGCGATTTTTCCTCCCTCCCTGCCTCTCTTCCACTCTTTTCTCCTTTTCTTCTATCTTTCTTTCCCCGCCCCCCTCTCTCAATTGTATTATTGGACCTATGTATTTGTTCGTTCGCGTTTTTATTTTTCCAATTTATACTTCTCAGCTCGCGGCCAAGCAGAAGTTTATCGCAGTGCGATGATTCTTCTCGGTTTTTTTTTCTCCCGCGGTAGCTCTGCAACGAGGAAACGCGCGCCGAGGCGATACAAATTCAGCATGCGGGCAGTGAGAGCGTCCATTATAATTAGAGCCAGAAGTTTTTTCCCGGATCAACAGTCGATGAGGGCAGCTGTTTTTGTTCTCCTTTTTTTTGGCGGATAGGAAAAATATAATAAGCGTCTCGTCGAATGAGACACGAAGGGTCAGAGAGAGGGGGGGGGGGAGAGAGAGAGAGAGAGAGAGAGAGAGAGAGAGAGAGAGAGAGAGAGAGAGAGAGAGAAAGAGAGAGAGAGAGAGAAATAAGAATTTTATGAACCGCTGACATTTTTAAATACACCCGTTTTAACGATACTTCTATTACGTCGTTTGCGGTGGTTCATCACATTCAGTCATAACAGTCACGATACCCCGTGTCTCATTTATTCCGAGAGATCGATTGCTCAAATTTGCAATACTGCTCCCCGATTGAATATCAAAGTATCTGCATTGAAAACAGGTACTTTGAAAGTCAATCGTTCAATTATTTTGTCGTAAATTTGTATTCGTACGAAAAAGCGCCGATGTCCCTTCACCAGCGAATGAAACGAAAGTAACGCTGTGTACACAGTCAAATCGATGATGACTCGACCAACGAGCCGCGTATACGAAATTGGCCTCAATTGATCGTCTCGTGATATTTCGAAATCACACTGCCGTCGTTTTTTCAATATTTATTATTTATTGTTTAGTTATTATTTTTTATTAATTATTCATTTGTTTTTTTCATTCATTATTTATTGTTCAGTTATTTTTTATTCATTATTCATTTATGTTTTCTAATTCATTGTTTATCATGTTCCATTCATTTATTCATTATTTATTTTTTGTTACTCACGATTTATTGTTTATTGTTCATTATTCAGAATTTATTTTTCGTTATCCATTAATTATTATTAATTATCAATTATTTGTTATTCATTATTTATTATTTATTATTTACTATTGATAGTCTATTATTTATTATTATGATATCTTTGAATATGAGTATCGAAAACACGAGGCAAAAAGACAGCAAGGCCATTCAGCGCAAATCCAAAGGAATCATCGACTCGGGGCAATTAGCGAGTTAGTACAGTATCGACGGCAATGCCACAGTTAATTACTCCGGCAAAGAACAAGAAATCGTGCCATATATCCTGAGGGCTTGGAGAACGTAACGAAGGCGAAAAAAAACCGATTGGTAATGGCGTAATCGTTGTGCGTATGGATTCGTGGGATCTTCGTTGAAATTTCACGAGCAACGTTTGAGCGCGGGCTGCTGGCAGACGTTGAAAATCATTATTGTAAATATATCGTTTTTCGTATCGTCTCGTTTTTGCGCTGCACGCAATTAATAGTGAAAACGTACGGGAGTGATTGATAAATGAGTAATTATTGTTGAAAAAGTGCGAATAATTGAATTTAGGTTTGAAGATTTCCGCGTAGAGGATGGAAAAGAAAGAAAGTGTGTGAGGGAGAGAGAGAGAGAGAGAGTCGACTGGAATGAAGATTCTGATTGGCGAGCATGATTGTTCCAATTATCGCGACTTGACTTCTCGATTGATCCCCAGAGAGAAAACGAAACAGAGAAAGAGCGCGCGAGAGAGAGAGAAAGAGAGAGAGAGAGAGAGAGAGACAGAGAGAGAGAGAGAGACAGAGAGAATAACTGCACTGACGTCACCGGAGAGTGCACAAACTCGGCTTTATTTTTCCCTAGCTTGCGAGCCCGCGTCGAGTATCGCGCTCGAATCTCACAGTTCAATCTTACTCTCACTCTCGTGTCCTCTATGTCTCCCATTAAGATTGGACCTACGAGTGCGTGTACCGGCATGACACGCTGAATCCCACGGACCCGACGTTTCTCTATACACGAGAGCGTGCACGCATTACGTATTGCTTGGAAGGGACGCGGCTAAAGTAAAAGTACTTATCAAGGAGTATATATATATATACAGAGGAAGCCGGAGAGAGGACATATAATGTAACTATCGAAATAATAGTAAAAATATCAATTGAATAGTAACAAGAACAGAATTTTCTGTATACATATGTATATTTTTCTTATTTCCTGGCGGTCACCGCTCCGAGTATCGGCCATGCACACCGCTGCTTAAAGGGTTAGGCCACTCTAGAGGCCGAAAAAATAGGCTGGGGATTTTTTCGGCAAATTTTTGCCATAGTATTTTCCATAATTTTGTTTGCCATATTTTTTTCCATAGACAATGCATTTTTCAAGATATATTCAACATTTCAAGTGAATCGGTTGAAAACTTTCTGAGTTATGTTTCCGGCCAACTTAAAAAATGCAGTTTCGGGATAAACGCCGCACAGCCGCCATTTTGGAATTAATCGCTTAAAAAAATGATTGTATACACAACACACATATACATATAATATAATATGTACATAGAAAGAGAAACAGTTGGAGACAGAACATAATAGTGTGATTACCGAAATAATAGTAACATACTACATTTATATACAACAGCAGAATTCTATTAATATGACGAAATAAAAACAACCGTAAAACTAAACACACACGTGAACAAGCGCTAGACACCACCAGTCCAGTCTTCCTCCAGAACCAGGGTTCCTCCAGTCCGAGCTAGACCGACGAAAAGAAAAAGCCCGCGTTGTCGCGATATCCGAGACCTATCCCACTAGAGATGCTGTCTGCCACGAGATCTTTTTTCGAGCGAGCGTTCCGACTGCTCGTATGGCAGTGACCCAATTGTCGAGAAACAATCTTACGAAACATACGTACGGACCGTCATCCGAGAGTCTCGTGAACGTTGCGAGAACGAGCGCGGAGGGAGCTCGAAAGTGAGGAAAACCGTACGCGTACAGGGTGCAACAGACAACGAGAGCTTGTAAAGCTCGCGCAGTCACGTGACTGTCCGCGACGAATCAGCTGGCCGCGCGAGGAGTCACGTGACTGCGCGCGACCAATAGCACGAGAGCGCGGCGAGTCACGTGACTGCGCGCGACCAATGGCACGAGAGCGCGGGGAGTCACGTGACTGCGCGCGACCAATAGCACGAGAGCGCGGCGAGTCACGTGACTGCGCGCGACCAATAGCACGAGAGCGCGGCGAGTCACGTGACTGGGCGCGACGAATCGCGTGACGGCGCGCGACGAATCAGCCGAGCGCGCAGAGAGCCACGTGACCGCGCCCGACGAATCGCGTGAGTGGACGACGAATCACGTGACTGGGGGAGGAGTCTCTTGACGTTCCGAGCCACTGCTGGTCGAAACGCGAGACACCCTGTGTACGCAAACACCCACACACGTAAACACGCATATTGCTCGATGGAGAAATCTCGTAGTGCGCGGAATTCGCGAGTATATGAATTTCCATCAACTCGGCAGATGCGAAAGAGAGACAGCAGGCTACGAGGGAAGAGATTTTTAAAAGTTCTTCCGGGAAGAGAAGCGATGAGGACATTATACATTCCACGTAGAGGACGTTTCAGGATCTCGCAAGGAATAGAGTTAGAGAGAGACAAAGAGAGAGAGAGAGAGAGAGAGAGGGACGGATAGACTGAGGACGAAAGAGGAAGAGAAAAAAGTCCAACCACGAGAGTCTTGGGTGAACTACGTGATTCCGCTGGTCGAATACTTTCCGCTCTCGCTGCTTCGCGCTCCAGCCTCGTTGCTCATAACCAAGTGAAAGGAGTGAGACGCCCGATATTATGGGACCGCGATCCTCATGTTTGTTCTTTCTTCCTTTTTCTTCTTTATCTTTTTTTCTCGTTTCTTTTTTCCTGCTGTTGTTTCTCTCGGATTCGCGACCCGAGTGTGCCACGAAGGGAATACTCCTAAGAGATGTGTATAGAGTTCGAACAGATTTCTCACAGATCCGTCCTGCTCGCCTAGTATCTCGTCATCGTGCCCCGAGACTCTTGTTCCTGCCCGTTTTGCTAATACTCTCTCTCTCTCTCTCTGTCTCTTTCTGCTTCTACAAGTATGCACCCACACACGAAAATCTCTCTCCGTATATAACGTAGTAAACGCGAAACTCTCTCTCGTTTGCGTTTCGTGGAATAGATAATTCCACCTCTCGACCCTGGCTTAATTACGGGTAGCCCCATACTATGTAATTACCCTCTTGCCACAGAATTATACCGTGGCCCGAAACATTGTATATGTGTGTCTGTGTGCTGCGCGCCTACTCCCGTGTTCTTGACAGGTTGTAGAACATACTCGACGACAATAATCTTATACATGCATGTGCGTTTGTGTGGAAATAAATACATAGACACCTGGATAGACGCATGATAGTCCGATTAAAGACGGGAGAATTTGGATAATTTGCGGAAAATGCGGAAATTGAAAGAAAAAAAAAGAATGTGTTTGGTCAGACGTGACCTTCTTGAGCTGTCAATCACATGAGTGTTGTTTCGCAATGTAAATGATGTATAACGTGTTTTTTGGGACAGCAGGTTGCAACACTTGGAATGGGACAGCTTATGTATATACAGGGTGGCCCGAAAAGTGACGTCTGAAAGGAAAATCTAGATGCCTCGTATGCATGCCTAGTTGAATCGCCCATACTGTGTTCTACGATCTTTTTTACGCTTCGAGATAACAGCATTTTTTTCGCGTTCTCCCATTTTATTTTATTTTTATATAATATTTTCTATTTTATTTTTATATAATACTTTGATAAGTATTTTTTTCCATCTGAACTTTAGTGACTGATCATCTCAAACCTATGTTGTCGAACTTTTCATCAAAACCTCAGACATTGGCGTTACTGTTCAGTTGGTCATTTATTTGTTGCTCAACAGTGGCCTTCGTAGTACGTACGCAAAACAGAAAAATAAAAAATGCTTTTTTTTTCTTAAAAAATAGAAGAAATGGTAGAACATAGATGGGGGTGATTTGGATAAATATCAATATACAAGGCATGTAGATTTTACTTTTGGACGTCACTTTTCGGGACACTCTGTATATTGTGGGTGGGACAATGCATACATACATATATATACATATACATATACATATATATATATATATATATATATATTCATATATATATATATATATATATATACATATACATATATACATATATATATATATATATATATATATATATATATATATATATATATATATATATATATATATATATATATACAGGTCGGACCATTTAACGTGACTACCCCAAATATCTTCGTTGCCTTTAGAGTGACGAAAACAAACCTAAACAAACCCAAATCATTTTGGTGAAAAATCATTACAAGGTCATGATATTATACATCATTTGATTCCCCTGAATATGATATACTGAGATACAACGTCTTAATAAAAAAAAAAACATGTTCCCATTTGAAAAACCATTGATGACCTGGAGAACGCAAAAACTATGACCTTGAAAACGATGAACTTTTCACCGCTGTATTAGCCCTTCGAAATCAAACAAATTACCTTCTGACATTTTTTCGGCACTCTAAAGGCAACGGCGATATTTGGGGTGGTCACGTTAAATGGTCCACCCCTGTACATATATACAGGGTGTTCTGTTACGAATGAATAATCCTGCAACTGTCGATAGGTCAGATCATGCCCTACTATATGCTGGAATTTCAGTTTAGTAAAAATCCCACGGTTTTTGAGATAAAAATCATCTGCTTTTTTTCGCATGACATTTCTACAGATGATAACTTTTTTGACGCGGTTTTTAAAAAGATTCTCTTGGTAATTTGTTTTATCTATGAAAGTCAGCTTTTTAACCTTAAATGTGGAAGAAACTTTATGAAAGAAGATCTTATGCAGATTTATCATACAAGCCAATTCGAACATCTGACTTTGATAGCCTGCGGTGTAAAAAAAAAAGTACTGCGCATATCGTGTCGATTACTTGAAAACGTTGCTTGGTTACTGTCAATTCATATCATTCGTAGAAATGACATGCGTAAAACCAAAAGCAGATGCTTTGTTTTCAACGAAATAACGTAAAGCTCAAAATCTCGAAAACCGTGGGACTTTTACTGAACTGAAATTCCGGCATATAGTAGGACATGATCTGACCTGTTGACGGTTGCGGGATTATCCAGTTATAACAGGACACCCTGTATATATATAGGACTACTGGTTATCTGTCACGATCCGTGAAAAAGTTGTAGGACGTGTTTTCCGCTATCAAATAACCCAGTGTTGCTTTATGCAAAAGTGAATCATTTTCGAGATATTGTTAATTTTCATTCTTTTTAAGTGAGTCATAGGCAACATTGAAAATTAATTTAAAAAAAACCGGTGTATGGAATAAAACCTTTTTCATTATTTGTAGTTTTAAGACACAGTGCCAAAGAATTATCAACAATAAAAGAAAAATAATTATTGAACTTGCGGAGTCTTGGACTCCCAATTCAAAAATGTTTGCAGATTATTTTTATTTCATTGATTATCAATCCTTTGTTACTGTGTCCTCAAGCTACAAATAATAAAAAAAAGAGTAGATTCCATACAACAGTTTTTAAAATTAATTTTCCAAGTTGCCAACGCATCA
>OY723392.1:32347315-32399815 GCA_963210295.1 Ophion ellenae
TTCACTTTTGTATGAAGCATTGCTGGGTTATTTGATGGCGGAAAATATGTCCTTCAACATTTCACGGGAAATGTTTTAAATCCACTGTAAATTGATGAAATTGTTTTCATTATTGGGAGGTATGAAATTGTTTTTTTTTTCAACGAAGCCGTAGCAGAGCACAGTTTGGGTATGGCGGGACCAGAAAATATTTTTTTTTTTCCATTTTAATCTTAAATTGTGATTTACGCTCCAACCTCATTAAATTTCGCACACTCGCAAATATGTCTCAAATTTTCAATTGCCTGTTTGCATATTCTACATTTAGCGTCTACATACCCTTCTCCCACACTTACCAAACATTTCCACATCTTATCCTCGCCCATGTTTCTTCTAATTCTCCCGCTAATCATCATGTCCGCCCAATATTCTTCCATGTGGTATACAAGTTTCCCCATGTCTATATTCCTTGCAGCATGTTAACGCATCGATTCAGCTCCAATCGTTTCGGATTCCTTGTTCAATTTTAACTTCCATGGCTCTTTCTGTTTTTCTTTCCAGCTCCCTTGCATTTCCATTCCATACGGCGTGCCAGATTGGCCCCTCACCTACTTTTCATTATTGCTTTTATTTCTTTTCCCAAATGTGGCTTCTCGTTTTAAATGTATATGTATATATTACGAGGAAAAAAGAGGGAAAGAGAGGAATTCTCATTGCTTTCATACATATATGAATGCGCGGAGAGCTCTCGTCTTCCATATTGGAGAACAGGCGGCGTACGATTATAGATTTCTGCGAGCCGGAAAGTTACAAATTCTACGTCCGTAGTAGCGAAAGACGAAGGGCGGGGGGAGAGAGAGAGAGAGAGAGAGAGAGAGAGAGAGAGAGAGAGAGAGAGAGAGAGAGAGAGAGAGAGAGAGAGAGAGAGAGAGAGAGAGAGGAGAGAGAGAGATGAGAGAGAGAGAGAGAGAGAGAGAGAGAGAGAGAGAGAGAGAGAGAGAGAGAGAGAGAGGAGATAGAGAGACGAGAGAGAGAGAGAGAGAGAGAGAGAGAGAGAGAGAACGCAGCAGTGGCGGCGTATCGGCCTCTTATGAGCCAGAAGATCGAGCGATCTCGGGAGTCATGCGTGCCATAGTGATCGCGAGCGCGATGAACAAACGCCGATGCATGATTCAAGGAGCCCGTTTTACTATTGGTTTTGCGCGCATGCCTTGGCGCTCTACACGCGGGCGGTGAACTGGGAAAGGGAGAGAGTAGCGCTTGTGTGTGACGCATCACGTGTGTGCCGTAAAACACAAACGTTTCGTCGACACACCGCAATTATATGTATGTATCTATATATATATATATATATATATATATATTATATATATATATATATATATATATATATATATATATATATATATATATATATGGGTTTGAAGGGACTCGACTTCGAGGACCGTCTTCAAAGTAGCCAACTGTCCTCAAACTCAACCACGGTGCGAAATTAGTAATGAAAAGGTAATGCATTATTCCTTACTTTTTGAATGGGTAATGAAAAAAATATTTTATTACCCATTACATTACATTCGGTAATGTAAAAATTTCCATTACTCATTACATTATATTTTGTAATGTAAACAATTTCCGTCACTAAATTGGTGCGATGGTCTAGTGGTTAGGCGTGCTTGCCGCTAAACCTGCGAACCGGGAGGTACCGGCTTCGAATCCCAGTCGCGTACATTTCGTTTGCGAAATGTTTTTCTTCGGCATTTCGCGGCGAAATAAGACTAGTTCCACGACTGGGGGGCGAACTTGAGGACCGACTGTATTGGTATAGGGTTTCCGCAGTTTCCCTATACCCATGACAGAAGTGTCATGATGAATATAATACTGAGGGGGGAGTCGGCTGCGGCCGCAAAGAGGGGGGAACAGGGAGAAAGGTGAAGAAAAAAGGAGTATGGAAAAAACACCGAAGGAAAGAAACGGCCACAATGGGGGAATAGGTAACAAACGCAAACAACGTGTACCTTAGGAAAAACAAATCAAAACGAAACAATTTCCGTCACTCATTACATTGGATTTTGTAATGTAAAGAATGTTCATTACTCATTACATTATATTTTGTAATGTAATGAGTAATGGAATTTGTTCACATTACTAATGTAATGTAAAAAATTTCCATTACTCATTACATTACATTTTGCAATGTAATGAGTAATGGAATTTTTTTCATTACAAAATTGATGTAATGAGTAATGGAATTTGTTCACATTACTAATGTAATGTAAAAAATCTCCATTACTTATTGCAAGGTAATATGGATTATTATTCGTTACCCGTCAGGCGAGATCGACCCAGTGCAAAAACCGCTGCCCCTATTGGGAAACGGATAATAATCCTCATTACATTGTAATCAGTAATGGACTTTTCTTACATCGCATTGCATTAGTAATTTGAAAAAAATACTCATTACATTGGACTTTGTAATGTAATAAATTCCATTAACCACTACATTGTAACTGCTGATGAAAATATTTCACATTACAAAATGTAATGTAATGAGGAATGGAAATTTTTTACATTACAAATTCTAATGTAATGAGTAATGAAAATTGTTTACATTACACAATTCAAGGTATGAGCAATGGCAATTGTTCGCATTACAAAATGTAATGTAATGAGTAATGAAAACGCTAATGCATTATAAAAAGCAATGCATTATTTGCGCAACCCTGAACTCAACATTATGTACACTCGAATGTCTTCAAAATCTCCTTACAATAAATGTAAGCATATTTAGATAAAGGTCATTTCCAGCACCGTAAACGATGCGTTGAAACAAAAATTCAAGAACTGTCCTTAAAACAGCCAGATTAGACATGGCGAGTTTAAAATATCCTTTCCTCGTTATATATATACATATACACACACATACATACACACACCAGGTGTCCCATTTTAATCTTACACCTAATTTATCTCGAAAAATACTGCACCAATAAAGTGTTCAGTATAATACAACTTTTATCGTTCAAAAAGGGATGTACTCAAATAATCTTTTTCAGCCCAAAGTTTAAAATGGTGACGTTAAGATGTCCCACATGTTTGAAAAAAGTGAGATCGTGCATTTTTTCTACCAAAACAATTATCAGGTTCAAACTAACAACTTTTGTAAGAAAAGTTTTTTGATAACGTTCATAATTTTTTTGTGAGTATACCTTTTTTTTAACTATTTGAGCACTATCCAGAATGTACCACGAGGAGGTGAAGTCTTCAACCAAGTGTAAGTGTGCGTGTGTGTGGGTGCGAGTTTGTTTACGTTTGTTTGGGTTTGTTTGGGTTATCGAACAAACTCAAATAAACGTAAACAAACTGGCACCAAGGACCCCAGAATTAGGTCTCTGCTGCTCGTCACTTCGGCTAAAAAATGGTATTCTAACCTAAAAATTATGAACGTTATCTAAAACTTTAATCTAAAATTTAAAAAAGGTAAAACTTTTCCTACAAAAGTTGTTAGTTTTGGCCTGATAAATGTTTTAGTGAAAAAAGAATTCACGGTTCCATTTTTAAAAAACATGTCAGCCATCTTAACGTCGCCATTTTGAATTTTCGACCAAATTTTGTTTTCTTCAACGTCCATCTTTGAACCTTAAAAGTAGTATTATACCCGATACTTGATCGGAGCAGTTTTTCTCGAGATAAATTAGATGTAAGATTAAAATGGGACACCCGGTATAGATGTGTATATATATATTAGTGCGTAGAGGCAGTTTTAAATTGTGTTCTTTCGCGGCCTTTGGCAAACCCCGACGAACGAGATATGCATTATAATACGGGAATTTTTCAGCGGGCGTGCGCGCGCCCTCGTTTTACACGGAGCGGGGACACGAAAACTGATCGCGAAATATACCCGAACGAATGTAAACTTGATTCTTCCTTTATTGTCGTTTTTTTTTAAATTTTTTATTTTAACTTTTATTTTTATTCTTGATTTTTATTTTTATTCTTGATTTTTATTTTCATTTTTGTTCTTGATTTTTATTTTTATTTTTGATCTTGATCTGTATTTTATTTTTCGTTTTTTTTTATCCTCGGCTTCCTTGTACTCGTAAATCCCAATTTATATCGGCCACGGCTCGATCGTACGGCGTTTGCGCGCGAAATGATTTGAAAAAAGAAGGTTGTGGTGAGCTAGCGACGAAACGGCTGGATGTCTAAAGTTTTTTTTTACGTTTCCCGCGCTTTTTTCTTTTCGTAAAGGATATAGGAGCAAGTACTTTCGTACTTATTGTTATTGTAAACCTTTTATGTAATCACAATATCGATGATAATAATTATACTAATAGTAGTAGAAAGGTGGCAATATTTATGGTCCTGAGGTGTGCATCGTTGGAATGCAACGAAAATTCATTTTTATATTTTTATTTCCACACTTTTATTTCAAAATATTGTTTTTTTTGCAGGTTTAAATGATAAGTCTCTAAACAACCGACTTCAAAAATGATAGAAGGATTTTCTCAGCAAAGATTTACCCAAACAAAATCGACCAATTGCAAAATAATAATTTTCATTGCATTCCAACTCATCAATAGTTGTGCTGATGAATTATATTCCAATAATAATTATCCATGACGTTTATTTCGTTATAATTATTATTATTCTAATTATTGTTAATATGATTGTTACCGTCATTATTGTTACTGTGTTTTTATAATAATAATGATAACAACAATATTATAACAGTTATAATAAATTTCATAGTAATAATTACTATTACAATGGCCGATTATTGCATAGTCATTTATTACTCGATAAGAACTATAATGACAATTACAACCTTTTGTAATGAACAAAAATAATAATAACACAGTTGTTTCTAATTATTTTTTATTTTACCATTATTATTATTATAATTACCATTATGTAAAGAAGAATTGGAACATGATCATGAGAATCGTAATAAAATTCTATGATAATAATTATTATCAATACCCATAATTTCGTATTTATTATTATTATTATTATTATTATTATTATTACTATTGCGTGAAAATTATAATAGAAATGTTGCAATAATATCGTCAGGAATTCCGAACGACATTTTTTCCTTACTAACTTGTTGAATTTTCTTGTTTCTTTTCATTGTCGTCGCTGTCGTGATAGTTATGATAATTGGATTTATGTCTCGCATGATGAAAAAAAAAAGACAAAAAAAAACGATGGAAGAAAAAAAAAGCGAGAATATATTGAAGGAGAGATGACATCGGGGAATCCGACGATAATGGGCATTCGCGATCTCGAAATACTCTTGCGTACACGCCACAGCTCGTTTACTCGTTTCCCGTATAAATTGTGCACCTTTCTTGTTTCTTCTTTGGTTTTTGTTTTTCCTTTTTATTTTTACAATCATCAGAATCCTGTTTTCCGCTCGTTTTATCGCAACGATGGATTAAACGTCCAACGGGCGTATATCCACGTGAAGAAGTTTGCTCGTAGGACTTGAAGGGACAAAAAGAAGAGTCTAGCAAGAAGTTGCCTTCTTTGTGCCCATGCACACACTCCACGACAGAGGAGGCGAGAGCGAGAGGCTCGTTGAATTTTTGTTTAACAATTTTCAGCTTACTCCTCCTCGTAACGATTTTTTTATCGATCGTGTTTCTCTCGCGACGGTGTTAAAAAAAAACAAGCAAAAAATGATATAAAAAAATTCAAAAGATAAGGAAAAAAAGAGTACTTAGAGAAAACCAAATTGACGGTGCCCATGCCCGTTTCGTAAGAATGAATTCTCAAACGAATGACTCACGCACGTCGAAAGTCTGAGAAACGTGTATTCCCTTCTAATAAAGCGCGGGGCATAATAAATATATGCGCAAAATTGAGAGTCTTCGGGCGCGCGAAGAAAATTTTTATATTTATTTTATTATTTTTTTTCTTCGTTTTTTTTCGTCCTCTTTTAGCGGTACGTCCGCGCATTTATATTTGCGAGAGGACCTCGTCCGAGGTTCGTGCACACTACGCCCGCCTCGCGGAATATCGTTTATCGTTTCTCAGGTTTATTGTTCGAGACAGAGAGCGAGAGAGAGAGGAAGAGAGCGAGAGAGAGAGAGAGAGAGAGAGAGAGAGAGAGAGAGAGGGTGGGATGGCGAAGGATGGGGGGAGAGATGGGGTAGGGAGAAAAAGAGACACGGATATGAATATACAGGGTGTCGCAGAACTGAATGCGTTCCCTGAAATGGGGGGTTGGGGGTGAAATTCTGAGTCGATTGATATAAGCATGTGTGGGTCTCAGATCAACCCCTGAATTATTATTAATTTTTAAAGGCGGGCGCACCTGATTGGCCTGCCTATGAAAATTAATAATAATTCAGGGGTTCATCTGAGACCCATACATCCTTATATCAATCGACTCAGAATTTCACCCCCAACCCCCCATTTCAGAGAACGCATTCAGTTCTGGGACCCCCTGTGTATATGTATTTACATACACAGGGTGACCTGTTATGAATGGATAATCCTGCAACTGTCGATAGGTCAGATCATGTCTTACTATACGCTGGAATTTTAGTTTACTAAATGTACCACGGGTTTCGAGATAAAAATCATCTGCTTTTGGTTTTTCGCGCGCCATTTCGACAAATGATAACTTTTTTTGACCCGGTTAAAAAAAATACTCTTAGTTATTTGTTTTATCTAGAAAAGTCGTCTTTTTAACCTTAAATGTTAAGGCCTTAGGCCGCAGTAACGGGTCTGAAATCATGTGCGAATTTAACATTTTTTTTCGTATAAAAAAGTGATTCACCCATAAAATTAATTACACATCTATTTAGTATGATTATCAAGCTGTTAGAACTTTCTTTTTCGATCTACAAAATAGCCGACTACTAACATTGTCTTTTGTTATCTTTTTTTTAGGCGCTCCGCAGCGTGACATTTACCATCCACAATTTTTTACCTAGATCAAAAAACAAAAATTCTCGTCAATCTACATTAGAACACTTAGAGAAGTACGTACGGAATTTAAAAAATATTGTTTCATTCAAAAGTTGTAGGTATTTGAACTTAAGAAATCAATTGTCAGTGAAAAATTTCGTTATGACTGCTCATAAAATGAAAAGTCTTCGGTTAATCAGAAATTCCGTACGTACTTCTCTGCAAAATGCAATTAGGAACATAACTTTTAAATTTGAAGTAAATCGAGTGACAATTGTTGAAGTTATTTGTCACGCCAATTGGAAAAAAGCCGTTTCGAGAAGTTTCGAGTAGTCGGCCATTTTGTACATCGAACAAAAAATATATCTATATTTTCTAACAGCTTGATATTCATACTAAATAGATGTGTAATTAATTTTATGAGTGAATCACTTTTTCATACGAAAAAAATTGTTAAATTAGCACATGATTTTACACCCATTACTGTGGCCTAAGGCCTTAAGGAAACTTTACGAAAAAACATCTTATGCAGAATTTTCTACAAACTAATTCAAACATCTGACCTTGATAGACTGCGGTGTAAAAAAATGTACTACGCATATCGTGTCAATTACTTGAAAAAGTTGCTTAGTTATTGTCGATTCATATCATTTGTAGAAATGGCTTGCGAAAAACCAAAAGCAGAGGATTTTTTTCAAAAAATAACATAAAGCCCCAAGTCTCGAAAACCGTGAGACTTTTACTAAACTGAAATTCCAGCATAAAGTTGGACATGATCTGATCTACCGACAGTTGCGGGATTATCCATTCATAACAGGACACCCTGTATGGATATATATATATATATATATATATAGAGAGAGAGAGAGAGAGAGAGAGAGCCCACCCTATAATCCCTTATGGTTTATTGTTGAGCAAATATACGTTCGCGCGCGTGCGGTACATAATATACGCCTTTCATGTCCTCTCGTCGCGTTCTCCTCTCGCTCACTCTCTCCTCCGCCTTACCGCCAAGTAAATTAAAAAGGGTTGTAGAACTTGTAACGGACGTGAAGATACATGCACACACACACATATGGGAAAAAGAAACTTTGAGCCCGTTATGTCAATGTAACGTTGAATATCAGGACACGTGGCTGTTTCGAGGACGATTCTCAAATTCGTGTTCAAACGAATCGGTGATTCTGGTACCAGGACGGCCCATGAAATGATCTTTATATGAATATGCTCACATTTGGCCAAAGGTAATTTTGAAGACATTGGGGTTCACATAATGTTGAGTTTCGGGACAACTGGCTCCTTTGAGGACGGTCCTCGAAGTCCAATGTCTTCAAAATCACTTTTCTGTAGATATGTTGAGAAATTCGCGAAGAGAGACTGAGAGGGAGAGAGAGACAGAGAGACGTGCGTATATCTCTGCGATCGACGGAAGTGGGCAAGGTTGCTCCGACCTCTTTCTAACTGCCATTTATTTTTTATATACGTATGGGCATTGTTATTGATGCTATGTGTGTATGTATGCATGTATATATATGTATGTAAAATAAAGGCTCAACATTGTATCTCCTTCAATACGGCCTCGAAGGCGTGTCGATATGGATGCGCCTGGGCCCTTTGAGTCCAGGACGAAGACTTCGTTGGTGGCCACCAACTTTTCTTTTTCACATATGTGTGTGCATATATATATATATATATATATATATATATATATATATATATATATATATATATATATATACACGTGTGGGTAGGCATATAGACACTCCGCACGCGGCAGATTGAATTTCATTCAAATCTTTATTTTTATTTCGGTCACTGTTTTATTATTACCGGGGGAGCAAAAATTCGTCTTCGATCGGCAATTAGCATAAATTGGCCGAGTTTCATTATGACACGTGATTTATATTCGGGGCGAATTCGTCTTGAACGCTGATCTAAAGGATGAGGTTTCGAGTTTCTTTTAGTTTTTGTTTGCTTTTATTTTTTATTTTTTATTTCTCATTTTTATTTTACTTTTATTTAGTTTATTTTCATTGATTGTGTTTTTTGTTAATTTATTTCATTATAAGTGGGAGGACGCTATATATTTCAATGGGCTTTTCTACAGCAGTTGGGATTTCTTTCTCATGTTTATTGTCAGGAGATAAAGGCGATTTAAATTGTTGTTGTCGGACTCTGATTTGTTGTAACATTGTTCGGGAGTTATGTGTGTAATTTTTTATCGCATACGAAATAATATTATTCTTGTATCATTACTGTTTGCTTATCACTATTCTGTTATTATTGTTAACGAGAATATTGTCGTTGAGGTGTTACGATTATTGAATTGTTATTTTTTTACTGTTTATTTCTCTGTTATTTTATCAGAATAATAAAGGAATCGGTTTAATTGATTAGGTTCGTCATGGTTATCTTTTTAAACTTCGTTAATGTCTAGGGGAAAAGAACCCTATTGATGTTATTCAAAATGATTAAATGATTGTTTTTCAATCACCATTGATAAGTGACTGCCCGAGCCAGATAAATTCGACAAACTTTAATTGTTTTTATAAAATTATTGTCATGGTGAAAAAAATTAATTCTGTCCATTTTCTTCTATTCTAAAAAATTGCAAAAGATTATTCCATCATGAAAGTCCATTGCGTCGAGTTTTGCCAAAAGTGTACGAACTTTCGGAACAAAAATGAAAACCGTTCTGTGGCAGTCGAAAAAAGGCCTACCAACGAATGACAATAATTACGAGAAAAAAAAAATGACTAAAAATTGAGAGAAAAAAAATACTGCGCGAACAAAAAACTCATTTTATTAGACTATATCCGCGAACAAAAAAAAGAAAATACGATTCGAAAAAAATCTCATTATCTGCGTACGTGAGAAAAACCGGAAGTGGCTTCCACAATGAGCCCGAGGCTTCAACCTGGTACATTTTCCCTCGTCAACTATTACAAATACAAAGTTGGACGAACCTTCGACCTTTTCGATTCTCTCATCCCCTCCCTTCGCACACTTACCCTTGACACCCCCCGCCCCCCAGCCCCGCCGCTCAACCCATTGTTTTTATTTTTTTCTCAATGAATTCCCATCCCATTCGTATGTTCGCGAAACGCGTAAATTACGAGAGTGTGGGCCGAAAGCGAATTTACGCGTTGAGGGGATTCCCCGAGGGTTCTCCATCGTACGAAAGAGAGAGAGAGAGAGAGAGAGAGAGAGAGGGGCCAGTAGTCTCGAAGAGAAACAAAAGGATAGGGGAAAAAAGAAACAAAAAATAACCAAGAATGAAAAGGGTCTCGTCTTTCGAACGGACAAGCCGATCGACGCGAGAGTTAGCCCGAGCGTCTAATGGTTAATTAGTTCTCGAGTGTGCATATAAGCTTGTAGGGCTACCGTCGTCTCGACTTACGCAACGAGGGCCCCCGTGCCGCGCGCACTTAAACGTGCCAATTAACCTGCTCAGCGCCGTCGTCAACCTTAAGGGGTTCATGTATACATATATTTTTATACATACACACTATAGTATTTTTTGGAACTTCTCTCGTGATAAATTATATATGTATATGAGGTATTCCACTATCTATTTTTCGATCTATTTTTTTTATCTGATCCCATTGACTCTAAAAGACGGCCTGATTTTTTTTACATTTTTTGAAACACCCCTAAGTCAAAAAAAAAATCCTCGAAAAAGAACAACCCGATTTAAAAATCTGAAAAAATTCCCAAAAATGCGTGATTATATGTAAAAATTTGCAAGCTATCACCCGCAGTGGACGTATGATTTTTTCTGCGCTTTCTGAGCGATTAACGTTTAAAAAAATCCGAAACATTCATTGTGGGTATGAAAATATTTAAGTATTCGCCCGAAGTAAGCGGTTCTTCAATTTTTCGATTTTTTAAAAACGTTAATCGCTCAGAAAGCACAGCGGGTGAGAGCTGGAAAATTTTTACTTATAATAAGGCATTTTTGGGAATTTCTTCAGATTTTTAAATAGGGGCGTTTTTCGAAGAATTTTTTTTTACTAAGGGTTGTTTCGAAAAATGTACAAAAAAATTCAGAGTGTATTTTAGAGTCAATGGAATCAGATTTTCAAAAATTAATCGAATTGGTGGGGGTCAGGGAAAAAGTCGACCGGATTCATGTGGAATACCTCATATAGATCTACAACGGGTGTCCTATTATGAATGGATAATCCTACAACTGTCGATAGGTAAGATCATGTCCTACTATATTCTGAAATTTCAGTTCAGTAAAAGTCCCACGGTTTTCGAGATTTTAGGCTTTATGTTACTTGAAAAAAAAAATCTGCTTTCGGTTTTTCGCATGCCATTTCTACAAATGATATGAATCGACAATAACTAACAAGGAACTTCACTTCGGTGTTCTTCTCCGATTTTGTTGAAACTTTTCTATGTCGAAGAGTATCAAAAACTAAGAGCCACGTTTTTTTTTATGGACGGAAAAACAGTTTTAAGGGGTGAAACGCACCCTCAAAAAATGCGGATGTTTTTCGTCGATAACGTTTTAACGGTACGAGATATAAAAAAATTTCAAATTTCAAAAATGTTTATTTTTTTGTGTTCTATACATTGGAGATGAGAACGATAACGTTATCACCGTAATACGAAAAACACGCCTATTTTCGAGAGTGCGTTTTACCCCTTGAAACGGTTTTTTCCGCCGATAGAAAAAAAAATACGTGTCTCTTAATTTTTGATATTCTTCCACATAAAAAAGTTTCGACAAAATCGGAGGTGGACACCAAAGATTTTTTTCGAATCGTATTTTCTTTTTTTTGTTCGCGGATATATTCTAATAAAATGAGTTTTTTGTTCGCGCAGTATTTTTTTTCTCTCAATTTTTAGTCATTTTTTTTCTCGTAATTATTGTCATTCGTTGGTAGGCCTTTTTTCGACTGCCACAGAACGGTTTTCATTTTTGTTCCGAAAGTTCGTACACTTTTGGCAAAACTCGACGCAGTGGATTTTCATGATGGAATAATTTTTTGCAATTTTTTAGAATAGAAGAAAATGGACAGAATTAATTTTTTTCACCATGACAATAATTTTACAAAAACAATTAAAGTTTGTCGAATTTATCTGGCTCGGGCAGTCACTTATCAATGGTGATTGAAAAACAATCATTTATTCATTTTGAATAACATCAATAGTGTTCTTTTCCCCTAGACATTAACGAAGTTTAAAAAGATAACCATGACGAACCTAATCAATTAAACCGATTCCTTTATTATTCTAATAAAATAACAGAGAAATAAACAGTAAAAAAATAACAATTCAATAATCGTAACACCTCAACGACAATATTCTCGTTAACAATAATAACAGAATAGTGATAAGCAAACAGTAATGATACAAAAATAATACGTGTCTCTTAGTTTTTGATATTCTTCCACATAAAAAAGTTTCGACAAAATCGGAGGAGGACACCAAAGTAATGTTCCTTGTAAGCAACTTTTAAAAGTAATTGGCACGATATGCGTAGTACATTTTTTTTTAACCGCAGGCTGTCAAAGTCACATGTTCGAATTGGTTCGTATGAAAATTCTGCATAAGATCATTTTTCATTAAGTTTTCTCAACATTTAAGGTTAAAAAGAATACTTTTCTAGATAAAACAAATAACCAAGAGTATTTTTCAAAACACCGGGTCACAAAAAGTTATCGTTTGTAGAAATGGCATGCAAAAAACCAAAACTGATTTTTATCTCGAAAACCGTGGGACTTTTACTTACTAAACTGAAATTCCAGCGTGGGGTCGTCCATTGATCACGTGCGGCTCAAATAGGGGAGAGGGGATTTGGATAACATCACGATTGATCATGCTTGGGGGGGTGTTGTGACTTATCACGTGTATTTTTTTTGTGTAACTGCGCGGACAATGCCATTCATATATACTGACAATATATATTATTTCGTTTTTCATAATAAAATACTGCACTCTCTATCGCTTGTGTCTGACGTTTCTTCACAAAAAAAATACACGTGATGTTGGGGGGGGGGGGGGGGGGGGAGTTGGAAACCTCACCACATATCACCAAGGGGGAGGGGGGCTCAAAAGTGGCCTAAAAAACCTCACGTGATTAATAGACGACCCCCATACAGTAGGACATGATCTAACCTATGGACAGTTGCAGGATCATTCATTTATAACAGAACACCCTGTATTCAAACAGGGTGGACCATTCACCGTGACCACCCCAAATATCCCCATTGCCTGTACAGTGGCGAAAAAAATGTCAGAAGGTAATTTGATTGATTTCGAAAGGCTGATGCAGTGGTCAAAAATTCATTTTTGTCAAGGTCATAGTTTTCGCGTTCTCAAGGTCATCAATGGTTTCTCAAATGGAAACATGTCTTTTTAAAATTAAGACGTTGTAGCTGATATTCAGACGAATCCGACGACCTTTGATATCATGACCTTGAAATGATTTTTCACCAAAATACACATGTAAAACCGGAAAATAGTGATGGTATCAACAATAAGAATATCCGAAGAATGTAATTTAATTTCTTGTGCAGAAAATTTATTGTAACAAATGTTAGTAGTGATGGCCAGTAACCTCGACACATTTTTCAAGTCGTTTCCATCGTGACGCCATCTGTTGGAAAACAGCGAAAACTTATTCAACGTCCTAATATCATTTCTCCAATAAAATGATTAGTGTGTTCTATCTGTTGCTCGTAAATATTCCTTTTCTTTTTCGTGCTTGAGCCCCGAGCACTCGCGTTGCAGGACAGATATCGTTAGGAATAAAATGACGTATGCGAGCCCGTTATTTTTTCTTCAATTTCTCCGTATTCTCCCGAGAATCCGCGAAAGAATTGCATATGTGGCCATAAAAATGAATTTGTCATGCACATCGTATCGGCGGGAATCCGTTGAAGTCGAGTGACCAATGCTGAAAATGTTGGTCGAGACGATGAGCGCCCTTTTCGCTCGCGACATAAGGTCGTCGATGCCCTCGCCGGAAACGAGTTTTCCACTCGGTAGAAAAGAGAGAGAGAGAGAGAGAGAGAGAGAGAGAGAGAGAGAGAGAGAGAGAGAGAGAGAGAGAATGCACAAAAAGTTGGTCATCGTTCGAACACGATATGGACGGAGAAAAGATGGGACGTTAAGGAAGGAGAGAAGAATGCTGCCTCACAGGCAATTTTTTTTCCCCCAACTATCGCGCTCCCACCATTCCATCCCATTTTTGCGATTATTCACTTTTATTGTTATTGCCTTTACTATGGTCGCGATTGTATCACTGTTATTTATCTACTCTCATTATTTAATTAATTTTTTTAGTATTTTGTAATCTTGCCATCCTACTTTCATGATTTATCGTCATCATTGCTATTATTATTTACGAGGGTTATTTACAAGGCTTGGCATTTGGCCGAGGCTAATAAATACAACTTTTATAGTAATTACTTGTGTTGTTGATGTTGTTATTATTAGTATTGGCAAATATTTTACTATATTTTCCGCCATTTTTTTAACTCCCTTACCTTATTTTTGCGATAATTTATTCATACTGTAATTATAATTTTTAAGAGTTTTTTTCCTAATTATTTCGACGAATTTTTCAATCATTTTTATGATTTTTCCCATTTTTATATAATTTTATTCTATTTTTACGATAATTTATTCATTTTGTCGTTATAATTTTGAACATTTCTTCAAATTATTTTCGTACTTTTATCTATCCTACTTTAACATTGTCATTATTTCGACGACTACTTTTCCGTTTTCACAATAATTCATTCATATTGTAATTATTGTGAATATTTATTTTGCGAAATTGTTTCTGTACTCTTTTCCTTCAACCATTCATCATTATAATTATCATTATTATTATTTTTACAACTTTTCTTATCATCTTCACCGTTTATACATTTTTAATTCTTTTTTTACGATAATTTACTCATATTGTAATTCTCATTTCGAAGACTTGTTCTTCTAAATTATTTCTGTCCTGTCTCACTTTAACGATGAATTATTATCATTGCTATTATTTCCACGATTTGTCATTTTTACGATTATTATATCTTTTCATTCTATTTTTACGATAGTTTAATCATAGTTATCATTTTGGAGACGTTTTAAAAATTGTTATAATTTACATCTATCATTTATTATTGTTGTCTATCGTGTAGCCGCTTGCCGTGTAGTCATAATATACACTACTGTATACTACTGTAGTCATAATATACACTACAGCGAACACAACACTGCTCTTGTAACGGTGCACACAACGATAGCTCGTAAATATGTATTACGAAAAAAAAGATATTCTTCTATGTCTTCTTCCCTGCAGACATTACATTTTCGAACTGAAAATTTATTTTTTATTTTATTTGAAAACAAATATTTAAAAAAAACGAAATATGGGCACCTCTACTGCGCTTGTCCTTAACAAAATTATTAATGAAAAAAAATTGAAAAAATTTGGTTTTGTACGCCATACTATGCACGATAAGTGTACCAAGTTTCTAATTTTTCTTATTAATATTATACTCGGAAAAAAATCATTGAAGCGCGGGATAAATACATGTTTTTTACAGTTCAAATTTCAATCGCTCGGTGGCGCGTGTTCCAATTTTCCGGGCGCCTTAAAAAATTGCACAGATTTTTTTTGATACACCTTGATTATGTTTTTGGGGTGGCATCGAATGTTTTTCCGCCAAAGCCCAAATAACGGCCACCCTAATATATATATATATATATATATATATATATATATATATATATATATATATATATATATATATATATATATATATATATATATATATATATATATATATATATATATATATAGGCTTTCGATTGCTCGGATGTTTCACAGCAGTTAATTCGACAAACACGCAACGATCTTTTGATTCCGCGTTTAGCCGAACAATGCACGCCTAAATTCGTAGGTGTAATATCGTCGTCCGCCACGAGCACGCATCAGGCAACGCCGATGCACGCTGGACGAGATTATAGTCCGGGCTCTATTGATCAAGCCGCGTATATAACCCTAAATCAATCGTAATTTGGTTGCGATAACGAAGGCGTTTCCCTGAGCCGCGATCAATTCGATTCCAGCCGTATATACATATACATACACGCACACACGCACACACACATATATATATAAACAATTTAATTGGCTCTCGCACGATGATTAATTAACGAGGTTCGCGTCGCGTTTCCCACCGCCTATATATATCGGGAAATTTTGAAGACAATCGACTTCGAGGACTGGCCCCACAGCCAATAGTCCCCATACTAAACATTACGTAAAAACCAATCCCTTCGAAATGACTTGCGATAAATGTGAGGATATTTATATAAATGTTCTTTCAAGGACCCGCCTGGACCGAAAATCAACGATTTGTTTAACGGGTTACACCTACCTGGTGGCCGGAAAAAGGGCATTTTCGTGCATTTTTTTTTTTGGTAAAACGTGTGCAGATTTTCATATGTTTTTGTTTCGCATTAAAATGTACGGTTTTAAGGGCTCTGTCTGCTTTAAAAGCGGAAAAGGCTAAATCGCAAGATGTTGCAATCGCAATTGAGTTACAGGAAGAGGCAGAAGGAATTATGTATGATCCAGGCATTGCTGATTTTTTTACGATAGGCAGATTTTTTAACGATTTTTTATAAACTAAAACTTTAAACGCGTTTTTCTCGAAACAACGTTTTCGGACCACATATTCTGTACACTTATCGCTATATCCAGTACCAGAATTATTGCAAAATTTTAATTTTTACTATTTTTTTGCAAAAAAAGCACACAAAAAAACACGTTTTAAAATATATTTTTGTCCGCCATTTTGTTATTTTTGCATATGAATTAATATTAGAGGTACGGGATATAGCAACTGCCACACTATACCTAAAACCATTCAATTTTTTTGTTTTGGATGGGCCGTTGTTTAGAGTTTTTCAACAACGCAGACCTACCTACTTTTTGAGGACTCCAGTTTACCTGGAATTTTCACACTAAAAAAGTGGTTAAAATCACTAAATGTTTTTTTTTTGCAATTTACGAATGTTTTTGTTAAGCCTGACATATTTTATATCAATAAACGTAACAGTATTCTTCTAAAAAATTAATAAAAATAGCGTTTTTTTCATGCATCCAAAGTAGACAGAGCCCTTAAGTATCTTTTGAAATGTTTGTAATAAAAAATATTCATAAATGTGGTATATAAGGAGCCGTTCATAAATTACCTCATTTCAAAATAGGGGGGTTGGGGAGGCTGGTCATCGGATGGCGGTCACGATAATTGGATTATGACGATTAGAAGGATAGAGTGATTTCAGGGGGGGGGGGGGGGGGGTAAAAATGAGCGATTGCAGACATAGCGTGCTTGAAAAATATCTATAGATATATAACTGGATGGCCCGAAAAGTGGAAATCCAAATGCCTCGTATCAACGCCTATCCCAATCACCCCCGTCTGCACTAACGGTATTAATTTTGGACACTTTTCAAATTTTTAAAAACATCGCACATATCGATCATTTTTACGTTATAATCACTTATATTTAATATCCTTATCAAAGTATTAAGGCAAAATTAAGTAGAAACAATATAGATTAAAATACAAACACGGCAGTATCATTTCAGCGTAGCATAGACGTTTCTGCGTAAATATGAAGAAAAGGTAATTTGTATGAAAAGTGTCCGAAATTGATAGCACAAGTGTATGTTCTACGGTCTTTTTTACTTTTACTTTTTTACTTTTCGAGAAAAAGGCATTAAAAACATTTTTTTTTCTCGAGTTTTCCTGTGTACCATAGGCGTTTCTTTTTTTCTCTTTTGAGAAGGTTTTCGAAGCAACTGATGTAAGACTCATTTAGTCTAGTATAAGAATTTTTTTTTCAATCATCTGAACTTTAGTGACTGATGCTCTCAAACCTATTTTGTTCATAGGCGGAGGTACCTTTCTTGAGACTTAGGGTATGTTTCATTACTACTTTTGGTTGTTACATGGTATTTTTTTTATTAATCCTTCAAAATGTCGGCGGTTTGGCAGGTTCTTCTAAACTGGCGTGACATATAGCTAAAAAACTAATCGACCGATTCTGATGAAATTTGGTACAAATCTTTCTAACCTTATTGTCTGAAACATGAACCTAAATGGTTTTGAAAAAAAAGTATTTTGAATGCAAAATGTAGCAATTTTTTTAGAAAAATCAGTCTTTTTGTTCCAAAGT
This sequence comes from Ophion ellenae, assembly GCA_963210295.1. NCBI lineage: Eukaryota > Metazoa > Arthropoda > Insecta > Hymenoptera > Ichneumonidae > Ophion > Ophion ellenae. Next base: position 32,365,417 of record OY723392.1, read on the forward strand.
GTACCATTCAATCGATTTTTTACATTCCTCATGATTTCTTGGTTCATATGTTGCATATAAGTGTTAATGAACGAAAAATCTTCGTTAGATTATTTTTAGATTAATCCCACCGACGCTATGTGTCACGCCGTCCGACAACACCCGCTGCAACCCGTTCAGAAGACCGTGCCATACCTTCGCCATTTTTGAAGATTAATAGAAAATTTCAAAAATACCACGTAACAGCCAAAAGTAGTAATCAAACATACCCTAACTCTCAAAAACGGTGAAGAAATTGTTCCTTAAAAAAATCGTCCAACCCCTCCCCTCAACTTTTCCTGAAACTCTGCGGTATCAACGTTAGTCTTCAGTTGGTCATGTATTTACTGCTCAACAGTGCACTTCGCAGCGACGACACAAAGAAAAAGAATTGCCAGAAAAGTACATGCGCAAATAAGACATTTTTTTTTAACTTTTTTTCTATCTAGAAGTAAAAAAAACCGTAGAAAATACAAAGGGTTGATTCGGATAGTTATCGATACGAGGCCTCAAGATTTTCCTTTTGGACGTTACTTTTCGGACCACCTTGTATCTACATATATACTGTGCGTTTGTCGCCCTTTATTCGCGAGGCGCCGTTACGAACGTCGATGTACGAGGCTCGGTCACGTTGTCGGTCGCAATACGGGCGAGGAAATGATAGGCGAGCTTTTATGTCGAAGCAAGAACGTGGCAAAGGCCGGGAGGTGGGGGAAGGGTAGGGGGCCGGCAGGCACGGAGCCATACACGTTGCCCGAGTCGTACGAGAGGGATGATGGTCCTCGACGGTGCACGTGTCACGCGGACCATATGCCCTGCCGTGCGGATTTCCAATCTATCCGTTGGTGCACAGAAGAGACCGCGCCGATACTTGGTGACGTAAACACAGGTGTGTGTGTGTGTGTGTGTGTGTGTGTGTGTGTGTGTGCGCGTGTGTGTGCGTGTGTGTGTGTGTGTGTGTGGTCGCGCGTGTGTGTGGGCGCGCGTGTGTGTATGTGTGTGTATGTGTGAGACCGCGCCGATACTTGGTGACGTAAACACAGGTGTGTGTGTGTGTGTTCGTGTGTGTGTGTGTGTGCGTGTGTGTGTGTGTGTGTGTGTGTGTGTGTGTTCGTGTGTGTGTGTGTGTGTGTGTGTGTGTGTGTGTGTGTGTGTGTGTGTGTGTGTGTGTGTGTGTGTGTGTGTTCGTGTGTGTGTGTTCGTGTGTGTGTGTGTGTGTATGTGTGTGTGTGTGTGTGTGTGTGTGTGTGTGTGTGTGTGTGTGTGGACGCGCGTGTGTGTATGTGTGCGCGTGTATGTTCGTGTGTGTGTGTGTGTGTGGGCGTGTGTTTGCGTGTGTGTGTGTGGGCGTGTGTTTGCGTGTGTGTGTGTGGACATCCGTACACATATATACACACCCACACCCACACATATCTGAAGATCGTTACGTTCGACGTCAAGTCCCTGTTCTCTGTCTCTACACGTCCATGTACCCTCCATGTGCACCCTCTTTCGTGCCCTCATCCGGTCGCCGGATACACGCCGTATCGCGTAGCTATATACATTTACGTACTTCGAGTCGAATGGAGCCCAGTCGATATATGTCTATGTACTAGAAACTTGCAACCGCGAATCTCAAAGTGGCTCTCATATATATATATATATATATATATATATATATATATATATATATATATATATATATCATTCGGATCCCTTTGCCCAATTTGACGTGAGCATCCCCATGTCGATTGGATTCGTGTTGTTGCAACGGAAAACTAATAATTGGGCGAGCGCCCACAGTGCCTCGGTATTAAGGAGGCTCGATCGTTTGATTGATAAATGTTGAAGGATACTGATTTTTTGATTTTGTTTTAAGCGTGCACAACCTTCAATAAAGGTTGAACCTAAAAGTTGGCAAAAGTTCCACTGCATTGGTTTAGAGAAGAAAAAATGGAAGATTGGACAGGATCAAGTCTACACTGAAAAAAGAATTCGTTCATCCAACCAAAATTCAGTTGGTTCAACAAAATGTATCTTCAAATACGTTCAACTTGATTTTTGATTGGCATAATAAATGTTTTGATAACCTAACTGATAATTTTAGTGGTGTGAACTATAGCTTATTTAGCATTTCTGAGCAACTGTTAAAACAAGAAAATTTCGAGACGACAAAACGCATGTTGCACATTGAGCGATTTCTTTTTCTCAGTGTATTATTGTTTCGGAGAAGAACAAACCGAAGTCTGGACAGGGCCAAGCCTATCGTTTTGAAGAAAGAAATATTGAAATCTGGGCAGGACCAAGCCTATCGTTTCGGAAAAGGAAAATTTGCTTGGATAGACAAAACCAAGTATGTCGTTTTCGAGAAAAATAGTCTGGACCGGGCCCACCCAATCGTTTTCAAGAAGAAATTGGAATCTCGCGGGACCATGCCTATCGGTTCTGAGGAAGGGCAATTGAAATCTGGACAGGATAAAGCCTATCGTTTTGGAGAAAGAAAAATTGAAATCTGGACAGGATCAAGCCTATGGTTTTTAAGTGAGAAAAATTGAAATCTGAACAGGATACGAGCCTACCGTTTTCGAAAAAGAAAATTTGGAGGCTGGACAGGACCGAGCCTATCGTTTTGTAGAAAGTAAACTTCAAGTGTGAACCGGGCCAAGCCTTTAGTTTGTCGAGAAAGAAAAATTGATATCTGGACAGGACCAAGCCTATCACTTTCAAAAAAGAAAAATTACAGTCTGGACTGGCCGAAGCCGATCGTTGTCGCGAAAAATTGAAATCTGGACAAGACCAAGCCGGTTGTTTGTCAGACAAGAGAAATGACAATCTGGACAGCCCTGGCCTAACATTTGGGGAAAAGAAAAATTGAAAAGTAAACCGGGCCAAGCCTATAGTTTGTCGAGCCTGTAGTTTGTCGAGAAAGAAAGATGTAAATCTTGACAGGACAAAGCCTATCATTTCCAAGAAAGAAAAATTAAAGTTTGGACAGGACCAAGCCGATCGTTGTCGCGCAAAAAATTGAAATCTGGACAGGACTAAGCCGATCGTGGTGGTTCAAAAAATTGAAATTTGGACAGGGCCATGCCTAAGATCTTCAAGAAAGAAAAATTAAAGTCTGGTCCTGACCAAGCCCAGCGTTGTCGCGAAAAAAATGGAAATCTAGATAGGGCCAAGCCTATCATCTTCAAGAAAGAAAAATTGAAGTCTGGACAGAACCAAGCCCATCGTTGTCGCGAAAAAAAAAATGGAAATCTGAACAAGACCAAGCCTGTTGTTTGTAGAGCAAGAAAAAATAAAAATCTGGACAGCCCAAACCTAGCGTTTTGGGAAAATAAAAAATAAAATGTAAACCGGACCAAGCCTATCGTTTTAAAGTCTGGACAGGGCCAAGCCGATCGTTGTCGCGAAGAGAAATTTAATCCTGAACAAGACCAAGCCTATCATTTTCAAGAAAGAAAAATTAAAGTCTGGACCCGACCAAGCCTATCATTGTCGCGAAAAAAATTAAAATCTGTACAGCCCAAGCCTATCGTTTTGGGGAAAGAAAAAACAAAATCTAAACCGAACCAAGCCTTTCGTTTTGGGGAAAGAAAAATTGAAATCTGGACAAGATCAAGCCCTTCAAGAACGAAAAAATAAAGTCTGGACAGGACCAAGCCCATCGTTGTCGCGAAAAAATGGAAATCTGAACAAGACCAAGCCTGTCGTTTGTTAAGCAAGAAAAATTAAAATCTGGACAGGACCAGGCCCATCGTTGTCGCGAATTCTGGACAACACCAAGCCTGTCGTTTGTCGAGCAAGAAAAATTAAAATCTGTACAGCCCAAGCCTATCTTTTTGGGGAAAGAAAAAACAAAATCTAAACCGCATCAAGCCTATCGTTTTGGGGAAAGTAAAAACAAAATCTAAACCGGACCAAGCCTATCATTATGGGAAAAGAAAAATTAAAATCTGAACCAGACCAAGCCTATAGACCGTCTAGTAAGAAAAATTAAAGTCTATACAGGGCCAAGCCTATCAGTTTCGATATCGCGGGATAAGCGCGATCCGCGAAACGTTTCTTCTCGCACGTGTCACTCTGCCTCGCAATTGCGACGGCGTCGGCGACGAATTAACAATTAATCCCCGTAGGAATTTGCCGAGTAAACGAAGACCTCGAAAATTCATCGGAGCGCCCATTGCAAATTGAGTAATTCTCACATAACTAACGAGACACGACGCACACTCGTCTCGTTTTTTTTTCCTTTTTTATTTGATCTCCGTGGATCTCTTTGGAGTAGCACAGTGCGGGGAGCGCAGGTGAACGACCGTCTCTCGCGTAACGCGTGGACGATCCCGTCCAAACCGGGGAACTCCTATATAAAGTAGTATTATGCGCACTTGTTTGTTTGTTGTTTCTTCGACGTTTTTTTTTCTTTCATTCCGTTCAGGAAGCGCGAGCTCGCTTATATGGGGGAATCGCGCGAGCTCACTTATATGGGGGAATCGTGCGAGCATGAGCGTGTGTTGGTGGGTATCGAGTGTATTCGGTTAGTTCGCGCGGACTCGAACCCTTCGCCATTATTTCTCCGCGCGAACCCCGTCGATGCGTTTTGCACCCAGGGAATTTTTGCGCTCTCGTAAAATTCGTCCTGGAGAACGGCGCTTTTATCGTTAACAATGAATTTTTATCCTCGCTGAGCAAGAGAGGGAGAGCGGGCGAGAGGGGGGGGGGCAAAGAGAGAGAGAGAGAGAGAGAGAGAGAGAGAGAGAGAGAGAGAGAGAAACAGAAATTACACTTTTCGTTGTCAATGAAATTAGGAATAAAATTAATGAGACAACAATGAATACGGCGTCTTCCATTTCGCCAATAAACGAATATGTGTGTATGTGTGTGTGTGTGTGTGTTAGGGTGATTCGTTTCAGGGCAACTTTTTTTTTTGACCCATCGTGCCCGAAAACCTTTAGTTGGTACCCAAAAACGAACTTTCGTGAAAGGGGGGTGTTGCCCAAAAATATTTAGACGTCGCGAATCAAAATTAAAGGTTTCCCATTTGATTAACATTGAAAAAAATGTTTGTCTCATTATTAGTGTTACCATTCCGCGAATTTTGATATCGCGATATTTTCCAAGTGCGTTCTCATAGGAAATATGATACTCCACAATAAAGTTCATTGAGCCATGGCCGTAAATTCAACCGTTTCAGCGGCATCATTATGTCAAGTGAATATTGTGCAAAATATCTATTCAAACGGCTGAAACCTAAGCTATTAGATATATCGAAAAAAATTCAAACGAGAACTATGTAGAGAAAGTAATTTGCTACACAAAAGTCTTATAAGCGTTACAGCCGTTTGAATAGATATTTTCATACAATATTCACTTGAAATAATGATACCGCTGAAACGGTTGAATTTACGGACATGGCTCAATGAACTTTATCGTAAAGTATCATATTTCCTATGAGAACCCACTTGGAAAATATCGCGATATCAAAATTCGCAGAATGGTAACACTAATAATGAGAAAAACATTTTTTTCAATGTTAATCAAATGGGAAACCTTCAATTTTGATTCGCGACCTCTAAATATTTTTTGACAACACCCCCCTTTCACGAAACTTCGTTTTTGGGTACCGACTAAAGGTTTTCGGGCACGATGGGTCAGAAAAAAAAAGTTACCCTGAAATGAATCACCCTAGTGTGTGTGTGTGTGTGTGTATTCGTGCATAACTCATAAAAATGCATAAAAAATGCATTTTCTTGAGACGTAAAAAGTCTCAAGAAAAGTGTGTGTGTGTGTGTGTGTGTGTGTGTGTGTGTGTGTGTGTGTGTGTGTGTGTGTGTGTGTGTGTGTTGCGTGCGTGTGTGTGTGTGTGTGCGTGTGTGTGTGTGTGTGTGTGTGTGTGTGTGTGTATTGTGACGTGATTTTTTTCGTCACGTCACAGAAACGCTACCGATGATCAAGATATGCTCTCGATGCCCGGGTTGCGACCCAACCGTTTGTGTTAAGGGTCTTTTCTCTAGGTTTGTCTTGTTACGTTTGAGGTTTCGGGTTGTGCTTCCGTTTTGGTTAGGTTGGCGTGCGGACCTCGGTCGAGCTGCGTGTGGCTCAACGTACCGAACAATCCCGACCGAAAGATGCACCCAATGAGGCTTCTCGGGGAATCGGTGCACGCCCGGCTGAAACGCCGGCGCCCCACCGTAGTGGTGCATCGTACTGGAAAGCGGGCCGTTTGGGTTACGAGCGGAGGCTGAAGGCCTCCGCGCCGCCCTTCTGGAGAGAAGCTTTGCCCGCTTTCGCACGGTGACCCGGGGATGCGATCTCCGAGAGCCTCCATGTTACCGATGAGAAAAGGCCCCGATTTGTTACCGTTCCGTTTTCGGGGCAACTCGGGCAGCAAATATAGATTCCGAAAGGAATATTCTATCAGAATACTCCAGCTCCTGAAATAATATTTCAGCTCTCGATATTATAAGATAAAGTTTTCGCTTGAACCGGTGATTTCGCAATTTTCGCGTGACACGGTTGTCACGGAAATCGCGATCCCTCCTGATTTTTCGGATATCGTGACAGTTGGGGATCGTCCATTAATCACGTGAGGTTTTGTGGCCACTTTTTGAGCCCCCAGCTCTCGCACCGTAGCTCTCGTGTTCAAGTTCTCGTTTCCGTGGTAAGGAAAAATATCCCCGTCACAATATATACTCTTTTTCATGTCTCGAGAAAAATGCATTTTTTTATTTCTCCCATTTGTGTTCGTACTTTCCTCGCGGTTTTGTTTACTCGTGTTATTTTTATGCACTGCACTGTTCAACAATAAATAAATTACCGTGTATGGCTTAGATTTTGATGAAAAATTGAACAAAATTGGTTCGAGACAGCCCCGGATTTACGATTTTTCCGAGCCGGGGCAAAAACTTGACATTGGCGCCCCTCCTCTCCAGCATTTGAGATTAAGGGGGGAGTTTTCTTTAGACGCCCGAAAATAAGTCATTTTTCATGATTAAAAAAAAATGTGATAAGATAATCGCATCATTTTAAAATTTTGACATTATCTTATTCTAACTTTCAAGTGGTAAAACCTTTTTTTGTTTTTCAAATAAAACAAAATAGCGGCGTTATAAGGTATTCCTTTAGGGGTCTTTTGAAAAACTGCTGCTGGTATAACTCAAAAAGTTATTGATCGATCTGGCTGAAATTTTGGGCGGTTTCTCACTATAATATTATTGGAAGGATATACCTATAAAAATATTAAAAGGTATAAAATTGAAAATTAAGTAGGCTTTGTAATCAAATGTTCATATTTTTTTACCATTTTCTCGACAATATTTACCCCGAAAAAGTAATTCATTTACGCGATAACCTTGGAACTTTAGGTATATCCTTCCAATAGTCTTATAGTGAGAAATCTGGCAAAATATCAGCCAGATCGATCAATAACTTGTTGAGCTATAACACGACAAGTTTTTCAAAAGACGCCTAAAGAAATATCTCATCAAAGGTCGTCTCCTAGGCAGTTTTATTTTCGATAGCTAGGATCACGACGCCATTGAAACTCACCAAAGCGCCCTGGATGTTAGGCGCTTTAGTGAAACAAGTTTTTCCAAACACAAGAATTTGGCGCCCCCTTAAATTGCCGCCCGGGGCAGGTACCCCGGTTTGCCCCCCCTTAGATCCGGGGCTGGTTCGAGAAGATCAGTCACTATTCAGATGAAAAAAAAAATACTCATACTAGCCTAAATGACTCCCAATGGCTTAACAAAAACTTGTAAGAGGGAGGAAAGTACATGTACAATGGAGAAAAATAAATGAAAGCCTATACGACACGAAGACTTGAAGAAAAAAAATGTTCAAATCTTTTTTTTTCTCGAAAAGTAAAAAAGATCGTAAAACATAGATGGGGGTGATTCGGATAGGTACTGATACGAGGCATCTGGATTTTCCTTTCGGACGTCACTTTTCGGGCAACCCTGTATGCATGTACAGAAAGAGAACGATGTAATTTGTTTCAGCAATGCACTACGATCCTTCGTCATATGAATCTCTCTCTCCCTCTCTCCCTCTCTCTCTCTCTGCACGCTCCCCATACAGGCAAAGCAAAGAAAGACAAAGAGGGCGCACGTACACTGTGCGTATGCACACACAATAATGATGACTCGAGCCCATAAGCTACGTCAAAGTACTTAACGCGAGCGTAGAACGCGCATTATTTGCTCGGGGGCCCCATACACGCGTATGCGTTAAACTCTACTGCTCCGCTACACGTGTTTGCTTTGTGCTCTTGTACTATTAAACGCTTCGCGTTCCGCGCAAGTGTACTATAATATATCGCGGTATGGTTTATCGTCGGGAAACAAACGCCCGAGGAATTTGTAGCCTCGCGCTGATGCTGCGGTTGCTTCGGAGCTGATTGGCTCAATCGGCGAATTGCACCAGCACGCTCGAAATTTATCGACCCCACTGTTATAAAATCGCTATACGTACGCGCTGGTTCAACCGCGCGAGATAAATAGCTGCGATGAGTAACGCTAAATTACTGGGCACGTTCAGACGTTTCTTTTTTTTTCATAGCGTCGTTCCTCGAAACGGTGACGAAAAAAAAAAAAAAAAATTATTGTTTTTTAAAATACGATCTGTTTATTGTTTTTTTTATCTACCTTATTAGGGCGATTTTTTTGTATATATTTAATTTTTCAGTTCTCAAATTACGGCGCTTTGAAAAAGCATTAGTTTATTTTTTCTCTAATGGCAGTATTTCGAAACGGTGACGAAAAGAAAAAAATGTATTGTTTTTCAAAATACGATCTGTTTATTGTTTTTTTTTTATCTACCAGGGCGATTTTTTTGTAGATATTTCATTTTTTCAGTTCTCGAATTACGGCCCTTAAAGAAGAACAGTGCGATTTGGTTTTTTTTTCTAATGGCAGTATTTCGAAACGGTGACGATAAACGATATTTATTATTTTTTTAAATCTGGTCTGTTTATTTTGATTCTTCTGTTCTTTGAATGCAATTTTCTTCCTGTTGATATTTTTGTTTTAAACTGTTCTCGGTTTACGGCGTATTTTTTGGAAAAGAACGTTGGGATTTTGTTATTCTTTCTCTAATGGTGATTTTCCCATACGGTGGCAAAAGATCGAAAATTGTACTTTTTTAAAATCCAGTTTGTCTAGTTTATAACATATTCTTCTTTTTCCGTCTATTTTTTTCACTGTAGATGTTTTATTTTCCGACAGTTCGCGAATTACGGTATATTTTCGGGAAGAAAGCGAATCGCAATTAGTTCAACTGAAAACAATATTTTAATAAAAAATGAGGGAAGAAAACCTCAAACGAAAGATCAATTGAAGTATTTTTCAAAATTTGACAAATGACGAGGCATGTTTTGACTGTAAATTTGAAAATCTCTGTCTCTACATACATGATATCTCTACATGATAAAAGTGTAAGGGGTGGATGGTAATTTTTGAGTTTTTAGAAAATTTTGTGACCGATTGTCTAAATTAATTGGAACTGAAGAAAAAGGAGAGTGAAACAGAGAGAGATTTTGGTGGATAAGCAGCCGACTTAGTGAGGTGATGCGGATCCTTCTCACTAGTACCTTACGTAAGATGTTCCACAAGCTGACCAAATATTTTGAGGGCTTACACCTACTTGAATTTTGAAAAATATTGCTATTTCATTTTCATCGAATTCTCAAAAGTTGACATTCCTGAAATATTTTCGAAAAATTTCAAATTGATAATTGAAAAAGAAAAATTTTGATCGAAAATTTTTGAAAAATTTCAGTTCCAAATATTTAAAAACTTCAAACTCCCTGTAAAAAATCTTTTTTAAGGTCGGTGACAATGATATCTCAAAAGTCACTGCGTCGAACATCTTCAAATTTGACAAGCTTCTATTACATATCAAAAAGCAGTGCCTGAACGATGGTTTTTTTCTTTTCGATGCATAGTTTTTTTATCACCGAACATAGAGCGTTTTTTCACAAGAAAATTGATACTTTCACTTCGGACTGCAGCAATTCTTTCGAAAATCAACATTTCATGAAATCCGTTGTCCAAGCACGTTTGATTCTTTTATTACGGACGATTTTTTTCCGAGCAGTAGTGAAGAACCTTGAAGGACGTTTTGAAACAACGCCCTGCACAAACCTGCACAAGCCCTGCACCATTGTATCTACCACATTACTAAATATTTTTCGATTCAAAAATTGTAATAGATACTTAAAACCATACTCTTCAACGTAAAAACGAAAAAAAATGAAAACCTGCACGCGTTCTCCGAGAAAAAATACGAAAATTTCTCTTTTTTCCGGCCCAAGCGGAGGTGTAATTGGATTTAAAAAAATTGAGAATTGAGGGGCTAGTTTCGTCATCGATAGGACTTCAACGCTGGCGAAGCCGGAACGAATATGCATCTATCAACTTGACTGACGCTCCACCGGCTTGCATGGGGAGCAAACTTCATCAGAAAATAATGGCGAAGGCTTTCAGAAGCGATTATCATCGCGCAAAATAAAGCCACGATAGGAGAGAGAGAGGCGAGAGAGAAAGAGGGGGAGGGGGGAGAAGCAGACAGATATGGCAACCACGTACAGGGCTCGTGGCGTTTATAGTCAAAGTGGGAACGGTCGTTAAAAATGTCTACTTATCGAGGCATGATACTGGCAGCGTGCCAGAAACAGTTGCAACCGGCAAGTTACCCGATCCGCGGGCGCAATCCAACATTTTCGTCCAATTATTCCCAAATCTCGGCCGCGCGCGATAAATAAAGTAAGAAAGATGTTGCTCAGAGAAATTCGTTGCGCGCCTAGCCATACCGCAAAGTAAAGTACGGAGGCGCCAGTCTCCCGGACCCTTTTGTGCCCGGGTTCATTAGGAGAAAAAAAAAGGCCATTTTGAGCCCGTTATATCTATGTAACGTTGACTATCAGCACACCTGGCTGTTTGGAAGACGGTCCTTAAATTCTCCTTCACACAAACAGTTGATTTTTGATCCAGGACTGTCCTTGAAATGACCTTCATATAAAAGTGCTTCCATTTATCCAAAGGTTATTTTGGAGACATTGGGCTTTACGCAATGTTGACTATGGGGACGAATGGCTGTTGTGAGGACAGTCCTCGAAGTCAAGTGTCTCCAAAATCACTTTTCCTCGAGTATATAGAGATAGCAGAAGCAAGTGCCGTCGCCCATTTAACTCCGAGACGCCGCGGGCAATCGTACTGATGTACCGTGACAGCTTGGCAAGCTTCCAATAAGGGTCAACGAGACAAAAGGTAATTCGGGTACGCTCTCTGTGCGCTCGTCTCCGGGGAATTCGTTGGATCTTGAAAGCGAAGCCGCGACTCGAAGGAAGGCACAAATATTGCACAAACATAAATACCTTAACCGTGACCAAGGTCTTGTTTGGTCTTGGCTTTCTGATTTTATTTCTCACGATTTGCAGCTATCATGCACCGAGAAGAAAAAACCAATTGAATCAAAAAAATATATTGGTTGATCCAAATAAACGTGCTGCTGCGGAGTGCCACCGATATATGAGATTGTTACAATACTATAAAATATTGGAAGACGTGATTGATTTAAATAACATATTATTTCATTTGGAATAGCTCTTCTGTTCTCTGAATATCTACATTATCCTTCAAACAGAATTATATTCTATTGAAATCATTCTATATACAATCCGTAGATGTATGGATGAAATGATTAAACGATTGCTACAACATTTTTTATTTCGTACAAAAATATAACCAATAGAATTAATTATTTCTTTACTGCAAACGAAACGGTTAATAAGGTTAAGTTTCAAGCGAAACGAATATGCGATGGGACGTAAGTTTTTCAATTTGTTTTAAATCTTAAATAAAAAGTGAGCATTGGAATGACCACCCACGATAATAGTGGAGAGATTATCAGATATCCAATGGAATATCCACGCAGAGAATATCAGATATTCAACTGATAAAAACAGATACTACACTTTGATCTTAGCCACAGGCCAAGAAGCAATACTCTTTAGAGTTTGTTTGGGTTTAAGTAGATTTTCGGTTCGCGCTACGCTCACGAGAAACGAGCGCGCGTGCGGCTTCTAGCGGTTACTCCGAGGACTACGAGTTTCCTCACACCTATAATTGCGGTGGCGCTCGTCCATGATTTGGTTGAATTTTTCAACCAAATGCGCAAGAAACAAATTTTATTTTCGCATAATTTTCTAACCAATTCAGACATTAGCTTAAGGCAGTCCTCTAGTTTCTCGGGTCGAAAAAATCGATTTTTTTTTCATAAATCACATCTACAACATGTGTAGAAAATGTGTGCCAAAGGATTTTTCGATATTCGAAGTGGTTCACAAGTTACGGCCCTGGGACGGAGCAGGTATGAGCTTCTCGGAGAGGCTGAGTAATTCAAGCACAATAAATCGCCTCTTTCTGAAGCAGTTCAAAAAGTAATAAAGCCAATTTATGAGGATTTATCCAAAGAAGAATTGTTAAGCAGATGCCTGGGAGCGGAAACTCAAAATAATGACGAGTCGCTCAATTCGTTAATCTGGACTTTTGCTCCGAAGCACCTCCATTCTGGGCCAAAAGTGGTTGAAATCGCCACGTTTCTCGCTGTCATAATCTTCAACGAAGGATTCAAATCTATCCTGAAGACCTTGGAAACCATGGGAGTGAAAATCGGCCCACAAGCTAAAGGATATGTTCAACAGCGTGATAGCTCTCGGATCGACCGTTCAGAAAGGCGCACGTGTGATGTTGTAACTGATGACTTCCGTGACTTCCAAGATGAAGAGGAAGGCCTATTGTATGGTCCAGGCATAGCAGATTGACGGTGCGATGAAATTTTTAGTATAAATCACATGCGCGAACTTTCAAACGCGTTTTTCTCGAAACACCATTTTTCGAAACGCTGACCACGATATTTCAGAAACTGCTGCACCGATCTTGTTCAAATTTATACAGCATCTTTAATATGTTATAAGCCAGCGATTGAACTAGGATTATCATGATTGCTTCGATAGTTTTTTTTTGTACGAGCGAAAAACTTAAGAAAAAATGAGTAAAAAATAGAATGTAATTTTCAAAAGTGTATAAAAAAGTCAATTTCTGTAATTTAGAATTCACTCTAGTTCAATCGCTAGTCTTAAATATGAAGATTAAAATGCCGTTTGGTTTTTTGATTTCAGATAAGCAGAACAGCCGCAATCTTGGTCACCGTCAAGCACCTCTTTTACTTGATGTCTTCCTGTCGGCCACTATAACCTTTATTCTATTATATATTTTGACTTCAAAAAATTTGTAAAGCTTATTTAAATGTTAATAAAGATTATGCAAAAACAATGAGATTGATTATTTCGATGCTTTGCCCGTGAAAAATTATTGAAAAAGCCGTAAAAAAACAGCCGAGAAACTAGAGGACCGCGTTAATATTTTTCGATCAAAATAAAATATTAATATTTTAACGAATGATGTACTTGAAAATCAATATCGGATATGGTAAAAAAAATAAAATAACATATTTACTCAATAGAATTTAAATCAATGGCGTCAAATCGCACGATCTTGGTGGCCAATTCACATGAAACTTCGTTCGCAATAACGATGCAGTAACAATGCAGCAAATAACAATTTCTATGCGTTGCGCGATCGTGTAATTCTCCACGACTAAACCTCAATACTTCCCGATTCCGGATATCGAAGATTAGTGCTCTAGGTTCGCCACAAAAAAATGGCGCGCAATTCAAAATGTTAAGGCGGGATATACATTTAGACAGGAAATAAATAAGCAATATTGAGAGATTTTTTAAACTAAGAATCAATTATGCTACAATTTTCAAACTTTAGGTATACTTTAATAATATATTTAAGTATACGAAAGAATTTTTCAAAACTAATTCATCATCAAAATGGTGGAGCTGTGGCAGAGTGTTACAGCAAGGTCGCCGCGGGAGTTGCGAATCGGCGTGCAGTCTAGCTTCCCGTAGACTTTGATTTGCAAAAAAGTTCAAACATTTTTTCAGTTAGAACATGTATAGTTTCTATGTGACGGTAATTAAAATCAAGAAAATGCAAATTTGGGAAAATGGCACGCATTTGCAAAAAAAATCATCATTTCACGCAACATTTCTGTAAAATGTGGATGGTAAAGTACTTTTTTTCAAAAACAATTTTCGTCAAGTAGAAGGTACCAATATTTCTACCAAGTTTCAACTCAATCGGTTTAATAGTTTTTGAGTAATCCTGCACGTCAATTTCGATAATGCAGTTTTAAGGGGGAATTGTCTTTATTTTTCGCAAAATTTACCGCTTCTTGGGAATTTTTTTGTGAAGAAAGTATACAACGGAAAACTTGTGAAACTTGGCATATAGTTTTATTGATCTGTTTACTACATACAAAAAATTTTTTAAACAATTTCATCAAAAAATCCGCCTCCCACCCCCCTCGACGCGCGATGGTTCTTTTTTGATGGTGTGCACGATTTCTCAAAAACTATTCAACCGATTGCCTTCAAATTTGGACAGAATGCTCAGCTGACATCCTTTTATCGTTTGATGAAGCAAAAAAGCAATACGTTTAATAGTTTTTTATTTATAACAAAAAATCGATCAATTTTTTTCGAAAAATCGATACTTCAAGTTCAAAACGGCACCAAATCGTCAATTTTTTTCCCTTCATCGAACGATAGCTATATGTGTCTAAAGTAAAATGCTTTTTGGGTTTTTGTTGCAGGATGAACGTGAAGGCTGTAATCGTGCACACCATCAAAAAAGGACCATCGCGCGTCGAGGGGGGTGGGAGGCGGATTTTTTGATGAAATTGTTTAAAATTTTTTTTGTATGTAGTAAACAGATCAATAAAACTATATGCTAAGTTTCACAAGTTTTCCGTTGTATACTTTCTTCACAAAAAATTCCCAAAAAGCGGTAAATTTTGCGAAAAAAAAAGACAATCCCCCCTTAAGGAAAACGCGTTTGAAGTTCACGCCCGCTCCGAATCTGTGCGGTGAGGCACAACGTTGACGGGCTGTAACGTTTGATGTTTTTCGAATTTCGCTGTGAAACTTTGGGAAAATATTCTACATATACCCGTGTAGAAATTTCGATGGGGCCCAGATCAGGGCCCGATCAGGTTGCCTGACTGCCCTGGTAGGGCACTAATAAGGCAGCCTGAAAGGGCCCTACTAGGAAATGTAACGTTGTGTCACATATGGGCCTGATCTGGTTGCCTGATCAGGCCCCTATCAGGTTGCCTGATCAGAAAGAAATGCATATAATATTTCAAAAAACCAAAATGGAATGAACTACTTAATTTAGAGTTCCACTACAATGATTTTGTATCAAAATTCGTCATTCCCTGGCCTGCTGAAACGTTTTTGTTCGAAGAAAATATTTCGCCTATATGGGAATCGAACCTCGTACCTTCCTACCCAAAGCTAGGCACGCTGCCCCTATGCTACCGAGTGCTTGTAACATCTTGGTCCCAGATATGGCATAACAGACCAAATGAATTCCTATAATTATTTGTTGTATCACATCAAGTATATCAATTAGTTAATATCATTGTGACAATTAAAGAGGTTTATCGAATAACATGCTATAGATTTTTGAAACTTAACCTTATATATATATATATATATATATATATATATATATATATATATAGTTCCTCTCTCTCTCTCTCTTCGCCTTACAAAGCTGCCGAAATCTTCTAACGCGCATCCGAGTTGCATAACGTTTTTTGTCGTAACAGTCTATAGCAGCACCTTTTTTTAAATAGAATTCAGGAATGCATCGAAACTCCGAAGCTACGATGCTG
The DNA here is from genome assembly GCA_963210295.1 of Ophion ellenae. Taxonomy (NCBI): domain Eukaryota; kingdom Metazoa; phylum Arthropoda; class Insecta; order Hymenoptera; family Ichneumonidae; genus Ophion; species Ophion ellenae. Next base: position 32,381,221 of record OY723392.1, read on the forward strand.
TACAATCGAAGTTTCCATGTGAAAAATGAGAGGTTATGTGCAACTAGCGACTGCTGAGGCAGGGATAGGGCAAGCCTATTTATGGCCTCATCAGGGAAAGCCATAGTAGGGCCTATCAGGGCAAGCCTTGGTAGGGCCCTATCGGGGAAAGCCTTAGTAGGGCCACATTAGGGACAGCCTTAGTAAGGCCCTATCATGGAAAGCCTTATTAGGGCCTATCAGGGCAAGCCTTGGTAGGGCCCTATCGGGGAAAGCCTTAGTAGGATCTTATCAGGGACGGCCTTAGTAGGGCCATTTTAGTATAGCCTGATGTAGGGCCTAAATACTTCCTGCCCGATCGGGGCCGGATCAGGATGTCCGTAATAGGTGTTACCCCTATCACACCCCGATCGGGGCCTGATCCTGGTCAGGCTAACCCTAAGAAATTTCTACTCGGGTATAGTTCTATCGTTTAATGAAAAAAAAAAGAAATCGATTTTTGTATCGTTGTAAATGTATATCCCCCCTTAAGTCATTTTGAAACACCTTTTATGTCTCTCAGTTTCTCGTTGATTTATGTCAGCTAGTTTCTCAAATTGTCCGATGTAATCGCATAGTTGCTTTGCCGGTTGAATTTTCAGTTGCGTTTCTATTTTCCGGTCAATTCCTAACCTCCTGCTATTTTCAACCACTGCTCCAGTTTATTTACTATATCTTGGTTCAGTTTTCCCTTGACTTCCGTACACTCGTGAATACGTCTCAAATTATTAATTGCCTGCTTGCATATTCTTGGCGTCTACATACCCTCCTTTTCCGTCTTTCCCACATCACCAAATCTTATCCTCGCCCAACTTTCTTTTAATTCTCCGCTAATCATCTCGTCCTCCCAATATTTTACCATGGGTATACCTGTTTTCCTATGTTTATATTCCTTGCGGTATGTTGACGCATCGATTTCGCTCCATCGTATTGAATTTCTTGTGCAATTAAAATTTTTATGCATTTCTCTATTTTCTTTTCCAGCTCCCTTACATTTCCATTCCATACGATTTGCCAGATGCCCTCTCACCTACGCTTTCCATTGCTTCTTTTATTTATTTTCCCCTTTCTGATGGGTTACCATTGATAAATGCTCTCGCTTCTTCCCTTAGGCATTTTTTGGCCACGTACCATCCTACATCTGTTCTATTTCAAGTATTTATCTTGCAGTCCTCATTAGAATATAAGCAGAATTATTAGAAGAGTTATCGACCGGAATAGGAAAAAAGTTCATTAAATGAGCCATAAGTCGTAAACGGTAAGTGTTATAAAAAAAATTATCGGAAAAAAAATATGGTAAATTAAATTATCTATAATAATGGTTATTGCGATTGTTTGCCTGAAGTGCATGGCTACCGAGATATAGGCGGATAACGTTGTTTTTCCAAGATGGCGTCTTTTCCCGTATCGGAATCCGTCAGGATTTTGTGATTTCATACTCAGTACCTGATACTAAATCCGATTAAAAAATAAAATAACTCCTGTAATTTAGTGCAAATCCATATTACCCATTGACTAGCCTATTTCTATACTTCAATTTCTATTCCCCATCTATTGTATGCACCCCGCTGCCATTCGCCAAATATATTTAGTTTGTGATGTTTCTACTAATTCCCAGGGCTATTTTAACACACCTTGCCCGAACTGGAATAAATACTGAATTGGAATAAAGTTCCGAAAAGGTTTCCCGTCTCCGGAACGGTCTGAAATTTTGCACAGACCTTCTTTTTAATATCTCAAGAGATCTTCCAAAAGGATTTTTGGTGACGCCTCATAGTTTTCGAGATATTGATTTCTGATTTTCTTTCCTGCGCTCCTCATATATATATAGCTAACAGGCTCAGTTATATTTCGGCACGATCGGAGGGGGAACCTTTTCGCAACTTCACCCCTAAATGGCTTGAATACATTATTTATTGTAATTATTACAATATTACAATTGTTTATTAAATATTACCATTATTATAATTATCAGTCTCCCTCTGTTGTCTTGTTGTAGCTTAGGGCAGTGTATTATTATTGTCGTCACTGTCATTATTAGTATGACTAATATTATTCCCATCATTTTAATAATAATAATAATCATTGTTTTTGTTGTTATGGTCGTTATCACTTTATGATTATCATTATAGTTAATATTACTAATTATAGTTAATATTACTAATCATTATTATTATTATTATAATTATAGTTAATATTACTAATCATTGTTTTTGTTGTTATGGTCGTTATCACTTTATGATTATCATTATAGTTAATATTACTACTAAAACAATTATTATATTACGATTATTACCATTAATACCATCATTATCATCATCGCATTATTATTATTATTAATTATAGCGAATTAAAACTAAATGTAAAAGGATAATACATGTTTTGCATCCAATTTAAGGGGCTAGACCAATGTGGCACTTTAAAAAAATCGATATTTTTTTGTTGCCTTTTTCGACAGTTTATACTTTCAAGAATATCCATATCATTTTTATCATTTATATCAATATAATTTTATCTTGCAAAAATCGATAGTTAAATATTTTAACGCGTGTTTCTCGAAATGAGATTTTTCAAATTTGCTGACATTGTAACGCAAAGAACAATTATCCGATTGACTTGAAATTTGAACTGAGTACTCTTGAATATATTTACTCTACAATGACGTAGGATATTTTTGATTGGATGAAAATTGACGATTTGGCATTGAAAAACACGACCATTTTATAGGCAAGAAAACAGACTTTTTTCATAACTACGCTATTTCGTTAGATTTTGATATTTTTCAAAAATCCTAGGTCATTGTACAGGAAATACCTTCCAGTTTAACGACATTTTTCCTTTTCCGGTTTCAGCTGCTCAATCGGCCGGAATTATGTCAGCAATGGAGGACCTTTTTTTTGGCGCCTCCGAAGGCAGCGCATAAGTCGCTTGGATCTCAATATTTTTCTATGAAAAGATTATGTAATATAGGTCAAATATAGCCAAATATATTCTTAATTTTCCGAAACATTCAGTTGAGTACTTTTCTTCCAAAAAATTTCCGAAAATCGCCAAAATTTTCGACGTTCACACTGGTATAGCCCCTCAATTTCTGTATTCAAGTGATTTTTTCACTATGATTGCCATTTCATGATTATTATTATTATCAACTATAAATAATTAAAATTGAATGAAAAGGGCTAATAATTGTTTGTACTCAACCGTATGGTTTCCCTTATCATTATTATTATTTATAGCGAATTAAAACTAAATGTAAAAGACGATAATACATTTTTTGTATCCAATTTAATTTCTGTATCCAAGTGATTTTTTCCACTATTATTGCCATTAATATCAATACTATCAGCATCATGATTGTGATTATTATTATTATCAATTATCAAGAATGAAAATTGAATGAAAAGGGATAATCATTTTTCGTGGCCAACCGTGTGGTTTCCGTGTTGAAAAATGAGGGAGAAACGTGATGAGAAACACGAAGAGACGCGCAGCAACGTTTCAAGGCCGCGTGTTAAGAGTAGGCTCGCGCGCGCGCGTATGTTTTCATTCGGTATCTCATTTCGCTTAAGGATTTTTAGTGCACTCTAAATACAGCCTTTAGTTGAGCGCGCGGTAGAGATTTTATTAACAAGACGTCAACGCGAAAGGGCCCGCGCACTGTTGCGTCCACCGGAAATGAGCCTCGGGACTCATCCAGTGCGCAGATATCTCCCGACGAACGAACCACGCGGAGACGACGAGAAGACGAGAAAAAAAAATGTAAATTGAGAGGCGGATTGTACAAACAAACAAAAACCTCGAACGTTTTTCTCGGACCTTACTCGAGCGCAGTCGTCTTGTTTATTTTCCTTGCAAAGAATTCACGCTTCCATAACGAACGAATTTTTTCCCGCTTCTTCCTTGCTAAATCTGTACGTCAGTTTTCTTTTCCCGCTCGAGCTTCCTTGAAAACTTTTTGCGATTTTTCGCCCAAAAAAACTGCGCGAATTTATTCGTGTATTTTAAAAAAGTTGTTGTTGAAATTATTCATGAAATTTTTTTATGTAATTTAAGAAGTTTTTTCCATGCCAAGTATCGAGACCGAGAAACAGCGTCGAACGGTGCGTATATGAAGCGAGCGAAGCTACGAAATACCGTGCGGGGATGTAGCTCAGTGGTAGAGCGTTCGCTTTGCATGTGAAAGGCCCCGGGTTCGATCCCCGGCATCTCCAAATTTTTTTTTCTTTTTTTTCCTCGATAAATCATCTCAGCGACATCTGACGTCTTTCCGTTCATCGTTGGCTATAAATAAGTCATGAAGTTTACGTTTCATCGATACCAGTGGCGAATTTTAACGTCGCGGAAAGTCGCAGTTTCGCGGACGCTTGTTGCATCTTCGCTAAGAAGCAGAGGAGTGATGCTTCGCCGACGAGAATAATTGAATATCGTATGGATAGAAGGTTGTTGGAGGAGTATAACGATAGGGAATTGGGATTCCGTAACGTAGTTCGGAACCGAAAGCGAGAGTGCGCGAGAGCGAGAGAGAACGTCCTTAGGAGTCACAGAGGGCACATGTGTGTACATATACACGCCCGGATAAGCAGGTAATGATATACGATGGGCACGAAGGTCTCTCGAAACTTGCAGGGAGGTTAGACGAGGAAAGATGATGAATCTTCACTTCGATGTTTCTTCCTCGCGATACCAGACAGAGTTCTCGAAGAGAGAGAAAGAGAGAGAGAGGGAGAGAGAGGGAGAGAGAGGGAGAGAGAGAGAGAGAGAGAGAGAGAGAGAGAGAGAGAGAGACCACAAAACGAAGGAGAGGCTGTTACGCCGAGAAATAGGCACAAGACGGAGAAAAGAAGTTAAGTCTGCCGAAACGGATCTTGGTCCGCGCAGAGATTTTCGTCGGCCCTGCTTGCTGCAGCGCCTCCCCTCTCTCTCTCGCCGCGATCATTATATCCGCTAATAAGTATGGTATATCGCCGGCGATTACCCGCTAAGTATAGGTTTGCGTACTCTGTTGTATCGAGGGAAGGGTGTATGGGAAGAGCAAGGCGGTGTAGAGGGCGCTCTGTCCGCCAATGGCGCGATTAACTCACCGCGTCACGGGCAGAGAGAGCAAGAGAGAGAGAGAGAGGGCCATCCGTCGTAATTTATATAGCCGACTGTCTGTGTACTCTTCACGCTCACCCCCCTCCACCTTGCTCTCTCTCGCTCTGGTCCGAGCTTTGGTGCTCCTCGCTCGCATGCATTTATGTACGTTCCCGGGGCAAACGCAAATAAATCATTGATTCATAACATTGGCGCGGTATAAGCTTCTCTCTCTCTCTCTTTCCCTCAATCGCTCGTGTGCACACACGCGCGCAACTTTTCCTTCGCCGTGGGACAAAAGGGCGCACTCGCTTTCAGCCCTCAAGAGCCACGTGATCGCGCCCGTCTCTTTCGGCAACGCGACCCGCAACTCCCGTCGTTTATGGCAGAACTTTTTCTCCAACGATTGTTACGTTATACAGATACAAAAGTGCCTGCACTGAGAAATAAAAGCAATTGAATTTTAAAAAATCCATTGGTTGACCAAAATAAATGTCTGAACACGGAGCGCCACCGGTATATGACATTGTTACAATACTATAAAATATTGGGAAGTGTGATTGATTGTAATAACATATTATTTTATTTAAAAATCTCTTCTGTTCTCTTAATATCTCATGTCGCGTACTGTATGCCGTAAAGATCTTCGTATGTATCCCGCTCAAAGATAATACAGTCTTTACCTCAAAGTCTGAGTAGAAACTGAATGAAACGGCCATGAAATGAAAAGAATTTTCCATGAAATGAAAAGAGTTGAGACGGAGTCTCGTATCTTCACCGTTTGTTCGATATATGCCTCTAGCGTAGATGCGACGCAAATATTTTTGTTAGGCGGATAGAAAGGAACTATTAATGTTGGTTGATTTCGTCCTGGTCTCGAAGTTTTTATTCTTGTTGGAATTTTTATTTCGATGCACCTATCGGTTTTTCTGTTGTCTTGTAAATGTATTACTGAAAAGGTTTGGAACCTATGTGCAGATATAGGTTCCAAACCTTTGATGTTGTTAAATCAAGTAATGTAACGAGTTTATACGAGAGCTCTTTCAAACTTAATTCCTCGTTAGGGTTTCCTCGAGAAAAATAATCGAATACGATCTTTGGGTCCCACGTGACATCATATTTGGGCTTAGATGAACGTTTTTTTCGCGATACCTCTACAGAACTCCTTCATTCGATGGTCCTGGCCAATTTCTGATCCCATAATAAACGCCAGCGCTGACCGAAAACTGTTTATCGTTCCATACGAAGCTCCCTTGTTGAACTCTTTCGTTAGAAAGCTTAAAATTTCGCTAATCGATCCGTTCCAGATGTTGATTCCTCTTGATTGACAGAAGAGCCACCATTTCTTATAAGCTGTTCCATATTGTAACGAGGCTTCGCTCAAGAACGAAATCGCTGTATCCAACACCTCTTCTGGTACTCCTTTCATCGAGAAAGCTTCCGGTATAATATGCCGACTACCAGGGAAAGACGTTTCCACAAAGGGTGTGGTTCCCTATTTGATGTCAATAATTTAGAATCTTGTTTCAGGGATATGGGGTCCGATTCTAACATTGACATATAAAGTGGGAACCATTGGTAGTGAAGGCAAATGGGGCACAACCATCACACCTCGGGATTCTTCACATCGAATCTTTTTTAATACTCTCAATATCATAGAAAACGGAGGGAATGCATAGAAGTAAAACGGTTGCCAATTAATTGTGAATGCATCCACAGCCACTGAGTATGGGTCTCTTTTCCACGAAACGTATTGTTCACATTTCGTATTTGTTCTACTAGCGAATAGATCAATTTCCGGAAATCCAATCATATCTTGTTAAGGCGTCACGCCCACTTGTAGCGCAAACAAAGGTCTTTTTCATTAATTTTTTTAAAGGAAACTACAAAACTTTTTTAATCGATCAATATACCATCTTAAAGAACACATCTTGAAGAACTTTCAGTAATTTTTTAATTGAAAAATATTACATTGTTTAGTGGCAAATGGCCGTCAATGAAATAATGTTTTTATATACACGGTTTGCGGTGACCAACATTGCGGCGAAGTGGATCATCTGAAAAAAAAATGCGGATGGATTTAGTCAAATATAAGTATAAACTAGTCTTTAATCGAAGGATTTTAAAAAATATTCATTTTTCACAAAATGGCGGACAGTCAAAATTAATGGTTCGATTTTAACGAAAAAAAAATCGAACGATTAAAGACTACATTTTTATGTATTAAATAAGCCTGCAAAATTTCACGAAGATCGGTTCATTAGTGTTCGAGTAATCTTGGTCACCGACTTCAGAAATGCCATTTTGAGAAAAACGCGTTTAAAGTTTCTCTTTCAACGCTCTTTCAACGCGGATTCTTCTCTTTCAACGCTCATATCTCAGTCAATTTTGTTCGGATCGACTTGAAATTTTCAGGACATATCCTCAGATACTTATACTTAAAAAAAATGCAATAATAAAAAAGGCGATTTTTTCAAAATCGCAAGTGGGGGTAACCCCTTAAACGCATAACTGGAAATTCCAAAGTCCGTTTCATTTTCAAGTTTTTTTAATTCTTAATCGGCGGATGTATTCTCGGCTCATCGAATATAAAATGCAAATATCCATAGATTACTCGCTTCACACCATGACCAAAGGTCTTTGGCGAGTTTGCTAAGTCTTTTTAAGCGTGTGCCCCCCATTCGATTGATGTAAGCAATAGCGGTGGTATTGTCAATCCTTAATAATATACTACACAGAAAAAAAAGTTCGTTCATCCAACCAAAATTCAGTTGGTTTAACAAAATGTATCTTTAAATACGTTCAACTTGATTTTTGATTGGCATAACAAACATTTTGTTAATCTAGCTGATAGTTTTAGTAATGTGAACTGTAGCTTATTTAGCATGTCTGAGCAACTGTTAAGACAACAAAATTTCGAGACAACAAAATGCATTTTGCACATTCAACGATTTCTTTTTGTCAGTGTACCGTCCCGTAAATCTTCTGTAAAGCACTTCAAACTGAAGAAGGCAGCTAAAAGTTCTAAGTAGTTAATATGATTATTACGATCCTTTTCAGTCCAGTGTCCGTGGGATCTTTTGCCATTGGAGTATGCTCCCCAGCCTGACTGAGATGCATCCGAGAATATCTCGATCATATAATCGTCTGTTATGATCGGATTATTAGCAGTCATGATGTTCATTTTCCACCAGGTTAGGTCCTCTTTAATGTCTCCTGATAAAGTGATCTTTTGGTCAAAATCGTCTTGACTATCTCGTAAAGCAAAAATCTTTTCACTTTCTAGGTCCTTCATATGTACCCAACCATATTTTATTCCTCGACAGCATGCGCCGAGAATACCAATGAACGTAGCGAATTTCCGAATCGTACACGATCGGATTTTTTCCAATTTAGTAATTTCGGTTAGCACCCAATGTCTTTTATAATGTGGAAGTTCGATCAACATTTGTTTGGAATTCCGCTGGAAGTCTGGAAGTGGAGCGGTTTTCCTTTCTTCCCCATCTCTATATTTTTCCTCTTTTTATTCTTGATGCTTGTGGTTCAAACGACACAAGGATAAGCAATGAAGAACAGGCCTCAACACGCGGTCGTCATGGCAACGAGGAAAAAGTCTCTAGTCGGCTATGAAGATGTGGTGACAACGACATGAAGTGAGGGTACTAGGTGATCTCGAGGAAGAGGCGCAAAATACAATCAAGTCTCTCATTGTTCTGTTTAGTGTGTCGATACGCTTGCTTTCATCCACAGTTACGTGTCATCGAAATAATTCTGAAAAAATATAGCCTGGTACGTCAAATCTGTGATTGCATTCCCAACTGAAACATCTCGAGTATCGTACATCAATTTACACGTACAAATCGGATCGCATCAAGTGATACGGAAGGATAAAACAGAATATTTTCAACCAAAGAAACAAAGTATGGAATTGATTGCTGTAATGTATTCAGTTCAATTATACACGTGTCATATTAACTTATTCTTTTTAGCATATACTTTGACCTCAAATATATCATTTAAGGTAGTACTAGCGGATTGACTAGTCAACAGAAAATCTATAAATTATCGAATCTGAAAAAAAAGCAAAATATAATTTATTTGGGTATAATAACAAACATGATACAGAAAATAATTATTTGAGAAGTGCATGTAATAACTGTATGTATTATAGTTTGGTAAGTGAAGTAAAATCGCAATCTGATTTGACTTGTGTTGTCACAGGCCGCCATTTCATAATTCTGGCAATATCCATGGCAACGCTGTATTTAGGCGTTTCGATACATGTCAAGCATGTGTTTGTTTACCGTATGTGTAATCGTGTGTTGTAGTGTATGTGTAATGTGCATATTGTAACAAGAGAGATGACAGACGCGGCAAGCGAACGCAAAAATGAGGTGATTGAATCAATGATATCTGCTCGAAATGTCCCGTAACCTATATTTATTATGGAACATACGTGACCGCGACAGTTTTCTCGTTATTCGTCGCTTTTCGCATAGCTCTGATCTGACCGGGAAATAGTATTATTTCCGTTCCAAAGTTCGAACCGCACGGGTTCCCTATGTGGTGCGGGTTAAATGCGTTGGTTTCGTGAATTAATTACTATTGTATTTAGCCGGTAAGATCTGCAGAGTTTTCGCGGACGTCATTTTTTATGTCTCTACTACAGCATACAAAAAAATCAACTTTTTTCTAATGATACCTTAAATGAGCATATATGTATTTTAGTCAGATATTGAATCAAAACAAGTACATATAGTTTTCATTTAACTCATACAAATTACTACCATTTAATCACTTCGGGTATGCGCAAGAATAAAATTTTATCGCATAATTTTTTGACCAATTCAGTCATTCGCTTAATATTTTTTAATCAAAATAAAATACTAATGTTCTAACGAATAATGTGCTTGAAAATCAATATCGGATATGGTGAAGACAATAAAATAATACATTTACTCAATGGAAATTTTATCTGAATGCACCAAGCGAAATTCAAGTTTTCTTGTGTACTCGAATCAACAATATTCACGTTATGAATTAAAACGCTTTTTTTGTTCGTTGCAGAAAATTCATTCAAAAGTATATAATTCCTTCGCGATAATTTTTAAGAAAGTTTCAATAACGTATTGTTCTCGGTTAACAATATATCTATTTGAATTTAAAAAACTTTAATTCAAATAGATTAAAGTTTATGTTAATGATGTTAATCAATTGAATCAACGAAATTTCATTCAATAACATCAATGATATTGGGTGAATCATTTTTTTTCTGTGTGCATATGAAGCCGGCTACTTTTGGGCGAAAGATGAGATAGTGGCTCGGTAGGAAATGTACGGACTTTGTTTAAAGTATTGCCCATCGGAAGAACTAAGCTTGGCCCATCTTTCGCCCAACAGTCGGATTCCACGCAGGAAGCATTCGAGTTGCTTAGAGGCAATCCAGTCATCTAGCCATTTATCGATTCGTTGGTACGAGGTAAAGTGCTGAGCCGTAAGCACGGACTGCATCGACCGGAAAAAATGGTAATCGGAAAGAGCGATGTCCGAGGAATATGGCGGGTGGGATAGGATTTCCCACTTCACTTCTTCCGAGTACTTCTTAACCGGTTGCGGCCTGACGTTGTCGTGCTGCAAAATCAACTTGTCATGGCGATTCTCCAATTCCGGTGTCTTCTCGTGCAGAGCTCGTTTTAAACGCATCAGTTGCAGTCGATAACGATCCCCAGTGATGCTTTCCGATGCTTTCAGCAACTCGTGATACACGACAGTCTTCTTTTGGGTGCTTCTCCACGCTCCTTGATGTCCATAGAGGAATCACGACTTTGGAAGCGTGCGAAGGGACTCTTTGCACGTTTTACTCGATGGAGCATGTTCGGCATAGACTTCCTATAGCGGATGATGCGTTTCCGCGGCTGATTCCCTTGCCAGGGAATAATGGAGCATCACGTGCCGCAGATATGACTTATTCATTCGACAACTTGCCATTGTAAAGACAATTAAAGTAGACGATGTTAACTAGTCGCACAAATGTCACCTATGGCGTTTCAGCTGGCGTCTGTGGACCTCTCGTGTAGAAGTTTAAGTCGGGAAAAAGTACCGCCTCTTATCTGCCTTCCATAGATAATATGAGGCCATGGTCAGACCTGCCAGCGTGGATCAGGTTCGCCATGTAACAGGTCTTAGGCCAGGCCCCGATCGGCCGTTCCCTTTTTCGGAAACTGGAGATAGTCTTGGGTGTTACTGATAGATATATTGGGTGTTACGGTTACTTGTTCTCCACAAGTATCACAAAATCATAAGCGTAAGTGCACGCTGTAATCATAGCACTTCTGTGCGTGGTGCAACAGGTCGTACTTTGATCCTCGTAGGATGGTACCTCGCTTACGCGAAGCGTTTTGCTTGAAGCCACCTGGCGGTTCGTTGGCGAAATACATTCAGGTAATGTCATCAAATTCTTCCCGGCCAAACATTGATGTTTTCTGACCAGGCGTTCGAAAACCATAAATGACCAGCTTTACTTTTTTGCCTCATTAAATAATTAGGTTATTCGTTATGCTTAAATCATTAGTTATTGCCATCACGGTATGTATGATGAGCATTCTTATCATCGTTGATTATAATTGATTAAATGAATGGTTCAATGGTGAATAGAATTACAACAGATGTATTAGTTTCATCCTAATCAATTACAAATATCGTTGATGGGGTAAAAGGCAAAGCAGCTTTACACAGTACTTGAAGACAGGCTCCACCTTTCAGGACATGTCAATGTTCTGGCCGGGTAGACATGACGTGAAGATGTACTTGCTCGCAATGTATCCTGGTCAGAAGATTGTAATTTCCAAACGTAATACCGGGTGAGCCGTAAAAAAACGATTTTGCGATGTTCCCGGTTTGTTCCATGGGAAGGCCCGGTCAGGTAAATCAGACAAGGCAAGTCTGGTAAAGGCCCGATACAAAGTAGGGAATGCCTGGTTACATTTCTGCACGGGCCGTCATCTTGCGTATTGCCAACTTTTCATTCGAGAAAATAGTTTTCCTAACGCCTTCTATTGGCTTAGGTAACTCATTAAAACTTCACTCAAATAGAGCAGCTGTATCGTTAAGCCGGTATTGAAAAGTCAATTGATGTTCGTTGATTAGGATAGAATTCCAGGATTCAATTTCGCAGTCCGTGGTTCTAGGATTAGTCCCCCGTGGGTTATAGATGCATTGCAATAACGCGGCAAAGTGCCTAAAAATAATCCCCGAGGGCGTTCGCACTGGCGCCCTCTGCGCTAATCCTCCCCGGCCCGCGCAACTTCGCCAGATGAATCCGTCCCCTAAGACAAGTACAGAGTGTGTATGCGCGCCAAAACTTTAACGGTTATTTGTTCTACGTGGCGTTACGAGCGAGACGTGGTCCCTGCTCGTAAACTTGTGTACACACACATGTGTATGACTGGCACGCTAAATATTGCTGTACTCTCGCCCTCTCGCGCTCTCTTTCTCTTTGTCTCATCCTCGGTCTCTCTTAGAGAACGTAGCGCATATACGAAACCGTTACTCTTGAGTAATAGGCGCTCTCTGAACTGACGGAAATTTGCACAGAGTTTTGCGCAGGAACTGCGAGACGGATATCCACTCGGCGAAGAACGAAAGAGAGAGAGAGAGAGAGAGAGAGAGAGAGAGATCGTCTCGCTACACGTTCTTTCGGATAGAATGGAGAGAGGAGGAAGAAGAGAGGAGACGAAAGATTATATATATATATATACAGGGTGTCCGGTTATGAATGGATAATCCTGCAACTGTCGATAGGTCAGATCATGTCCAACTATATGCTGGAATTTCAGCTTAGTAAAAGTCCCCCGGTTTTCGAGACAAAAATCATCTGCTTTTGGTTTTTCGCATGCCATTTCTACAAATGATAACTTTTTTGGACCCGGGTTTTTTTTTTAAATTACTATATGTTATTTGTTTTATCTATAAAAGTCTTCTTTTTAACCTTAAATGTTAAGAAAACTTTCTAACCAGAAATTTATGAACGTTATCATAAAACTTTTCCGACAAAAGTTGTTAGTTTTGACCTGATAAATGTTTTGGTGGAAAAAAAATCATGATTCCATTTAAAAAAACATGTCGGCCATCTTAACGTCACTATTTCGAAGTTTGGACCAAAAAATAATTTTGTTTTTAATGTCAGCCTTTGCACCATAAAAGTTTTATTATACTCAATTCTTGAGTGGAGCAGTTGTTTTTTTAAATAAATCAGGTATAAGATTAAAATGGGACACCCGGTAGGAACGGGCATACACCCGCTAGTGGAATTAATTCTGGGCACTTGTCAAATTTTTTTTAATCTCGCATTTATGGACCATTTTTACATTATAATCTCTTATAACTCATATTATTGTCAAAGTAGGCTTATTAAGTAGAAGCATTATAAATTGAAATACAAACATTCTGCGTAAATATAAATAAAGCTAACTTCTATTAAGGGGTTACTCCCACTTGCGATTTTGAAAAAATCGATTTTTTTTATTGCATTTTTTTGAAGTATAAGTATCTGAGAATATGTCCTGAAAATTTCAAGTCGATCCGAACAAAATTGACTGAGATATGAGCGTTGAAAGAGAAGAAACCGCGTTGAAAGAGCGTTGAAAAAGAAACTTTAAACGCGTTTTAAATTACTTTAAATTACTGAAAGTTCTTCAAGATGTGTTCTTTAAGATGGTATATTGATCGATTAAAAAAGTTTTGTAGTTTTCTTTTAAAAAATTCATGAAAAAGGCCTTTTTTTGCGCTACAAGTGGGGGTAACGCCTTAAACGTGACTAGAACTACTTCCACTAGGATATATATATATACACTGCCGGCCAAAAGTTTGGAAACATTCGCCCCGGTTCCGAGCCACACAAGAAGTTTCATCGCTCGATTAAAAATGACCACATCTTAATTTACCAAGCGGCGTTTCAAAAGGGGCATATTTAGCTTCATTTAGCTATTTTTTAAATTTAATTTTACGATTTTTTTTAAACCAGATGCACACTTTGAAAGATGGTTGTTTTTTGGCTTTTTTGGAGGTTGGCAATTTAGCGCACGACTCGTGAAAAAAATGTTTAACCGTTTTCCCCATGAAAAACTTAAACGGGAAGTACAAGCTTCAATTTCGTTTTTTTTTTAAAGTTGCGTACGACTTTCTTTCGCATAAATATTCAACTTTTTACAAAAAACGACCATATTTATAAAATATAGCCTAACTCTGAAACTACTGGGTTTTCGTAAAACTACCAAGAAGGTAAAAAGTTACATACAACCATTTTGGATTTACCAATATTTTTTCAGAATAAAGTTAAGAATTAAAAAATTTGAAGAAAAAAAATTCAAAAATTCAAAGATATAAAAAAAAATCAACATTTTTTCTTAAATCAACGAAATATTTCTCTATCTTCAGAAATCGGGTCTCTTACCTCATCTACACGGCTTTTTCATCCAAAAATGAAAAATTTCGATTCATCTGTCCATAGTACATTTCGCCATTGCTGAATGGTTCAACCTCGATGTTCGAGAGCTCACTGAAACCGCTTTTTTCAAAACATTTGGAAACATTGTTTTTCTTAAAATTTTGGAATTTTGTATTATTCTGAAAATATTTTGGTAAATCCAAAATGATTGTATGTAACTTTTTACCCTCTTAGTAGTTTTACGAAAACCCAGCAGTTTCAGAGTTAGGCTACATTTGATAAATATGGTCGCTTTTCGCAAAAAGTTGAATATTTATGCGAAAAAAATCGTACGAAACTTAAAAAAAAAACAAAATTGAACCTTGTACTCTCCGCTTTAAGTTTTTCATGGGGAAAACGGTTAAAATTTGTTTTGACGAGTCGTGCGCTAAAATTTCAACCCCCAAAAAAAATCCAAACACGACCATCTTTCAAAGTGTGTACCGGGTTGAAAAGAAATCGTAAATTTTTTTTTTCAAGGCTAAATAAAGCTGAATATGTCCTTTTTAAAACGGCGCTTGGTAAATTAAGATATCGTCATTTTTAAAAGAGCGATAAAACTTCTCGTGTGGCTCGGAACCGGGGCGAGTGTTTCCAAACTTTTGGACGGTAGTGTATATCAAATATATATCCCCCTCCCTAATCAAACAATCCCAGTGTCCCGCTCGAGCCACAGGTTCCCCCGTCAAATCTCTTCTCAGCGATACGTTTGACACTCGCCAGAAAACCAAACCGAGCGTGGCTCCTTTGATCCCGCGACTTCCGGAACAAGAGAGGGCTCATTGCGCCCGCTTCATAGATGAAAATAAATAATAAAAAAAACTGCGGAATTTTCTAGTCCCTGTTACCGTAAGAACGAAATAAATCCGGGAAGAACTGTCCTAATCACACAGCCCTTATCTCTGCGTCGTTTGTGATGAAGAAACTAATAAAAAAAACGATACCAATCTGCAAGAAAATTCCAGAAACCTCCCTATCTCGATGATAAAAATCACGTGCGTGGGTGGCAGCGATATTTTCGTGTATAATATATGATGACGGAAATGGAAAAAATCAAAGTAAATAAATGAAAGGGGAGAGAAAGCACAAAAAATAAAATTGACGCCTCCATAGAATCTTTCTCTACAGGAAAATTGTTTCCCAACGACACCATACTGATGTGACATGACGGTGGTCCGCGGACGGTCCATCGAGCACATCGACCGAGAGAGAAATGGAGCGAGCGAGCGAGAGAGAGAGAGAGAGGGAGAGAGGGAAGTGAACGAAGAGGCCAGACACAAGCTGAAAGAGAGCGAAAGACACAGACGCCAGTAGCTTCTGAGAATATTATTTTTATACCTCTTTACGGGGTTAAAAATAGTAGCTCATCTTGAAGATTCAGTCGCTGCTGCATCGGGGAATCAACGACCAGTGCCACTCGTCTGCTTGCATGGGAAATTGTGCTTGCGTCCGGACAAGTGGCCACGCTCTGAACGCTAACGACTCTCGACGAGTGAGTGCCTCGGACGAGAGTGCTGTATGGACTACGTGAAACGCGCGCTCGATATTTACGAGGGTGGGTGATTTTGAAGACATTGGACTTCGAGGACCGGCCTTACGGTGGCCAACTGTCCCCATATTTAACAATATGTAAACCCCGGTGTCTTCAAAATTACTTTTGGATACATTTAAGGGGTGAGATGCAGTCGGAATTTTCGAAAAATCGTTTTTACATTTTCTTGAAGCATGATGTTTCGAAAATATTCCCTAAAAATTTCAAGTCAATCCGATGAATAGTTTCCGGCATATCCCACAATTAGTGAAGGGGCGTCGGGTCCCTATGGCAGGTAGCGGCTGACAAACGCGCGAACGATAATACCCGGGAAGGCAGAATGCTTCGAAGACAACAACAAATTGATATTTTGGAAGCTTTCACATCGGCAGAAGCCCTATTGTATGGGCCAGGAATTGATGATTCGATGTAAGTAATTTTTTAATTAGTATTTCCATACATAAATCAAGTGTAAAATTGGAAAGCTCGTTCAGAAATTTTCAAAAATGTATTACTCAAAAACTATGAACTTTAGCAAAAATTTTAAAACAAAACTTTCGTTTTAAAATTAGCCAAAGTGTTTAAAAAAAATAATTCATCGCGAAAAACTTTAATTTTTTGAAACATTGTTTTAACAATTGGCTATAAACAATTGAATGCTCGACTTTTCGGCAAAACATTGTGATATTCGGATTCAGCGGATCAAAATACATAAAAAAAAGTTTATCTTCATCCATGGAGCTCAACATTTTACGAACATATAATACCGTATCCACATCGAAAAACTTTAAACGCGTTTTTCTCGAAACTATGATTTTCAAGTCAGTGACCACTATAAGTCAAAAACCACTCGATGGATTTTGATGAAATTTGGTGTGCTTATTGATAGCATTAAAAACTAGTCCTTAATCGAAGGATTTTCATTTTTGTTGAAAATTTATATTTTTTTTTAACAATAAACGAGCGATTTTTTGGTCGCAAATCGAAAGTTTTCTGTCGGAAGCCGCCATTTTGTTAATTTAAAAAAAAGCTTCGATTAAGGACTAGATTTATTATTAAACTAATGATTTTTTTGGTTTTTTTATTTCAGATGATCCAGTAAAATTTTATGATGGTCACCGCAAAGCACTACATGCCGAAGGGGGTCCGACAAAGATGGCGATATTGTTATAAATAACCACTATTTTTCTTTGAAAATTTGTACAAGTCAAGTTGAAATATAACATAAAAAGTCTGTGTAACCACTTTTGTAAAACAAACTTAATTACTATAAAAAAAATTATTGAAAATGCTCGTTTTTTCACGTCTCTGACTGCATCTCATTCCTTAAGGAGGGATTGTCTTTTTTTCGCAAAATTTACCGCTTTTTGGGAATTTTTTTGTGAAGAAAGTATGCAACGGAAAACTTGTGAAACTTGACATATAGTTTTATTGATCTGTTTACTACATACAAAAATTTTTTTAAACAATTTCATCAAAAAATCCGCCTCCCACCCCCCTCGACGCGCGATGGTCCTTTTTTGATGGTGTGCACGATTTCTCAAAAACTATTCAACCGATTGCCTTCAAATTTGGACAGAATGCTCAGCTGACATCCTTTTATCGTTTGATGAAGCAAAAAAGCAATACGTTTAATAGTTTTTTATTTATAACAAAAAATCGATCAATTTTTTTCGAAAAATCGATACTTCAAGTTCAAAACGTCACCAAATCGTCAATTTTTTTTCCCCCTTCATCGAACGAAAGCTATATGTGTCTAAAGTAAAATGCTTTTTGGGTTTTTGTTGCAGGATAAACGTGAAGGCTGTAATCGTGCACACCATCAAAAAAGGACCATCGCGCGTCGAGGGGGGTGGGAGGCGGATTTTTTGATGAAATTGTTTAAAAATTTTTTTGTATGTAGTAAACAGATCAATAAAACTATATGCCAAGTTTCACAAGTTTTCCGTTGTATACTTTCTTCACAAAAAAATTCCCAAAAAGCGGTAAATTTTGCGAAAAAAAAGACAATCCCCCCTTAAGCGTATTCATATAAATTTGAAGGACCGTCTTGGAGCCAGTCAACGAAGCGTTTGGAAAAATTTGAGGACCGTCCTCATAATAGCCAGATGTGCTGATAGTCAACATTGCATGAATATGACGGGTTTAAAATGCTCTTTCTTATATATAGAAATTCGAAGGACCGTCCTGGAGCCAAAATCAACGAATCGTATGAAAAAAATTGAGGACCATCCTGAAAAAGCCAGATGTGCTGATAGTCTACATTACACGGATACGACCGGTTCCAAATGGTCTTTCTCCATATATATACATACATACATACATATATATATATTAGGGCGGTTAAAATTTTTTTTTTCGCGTTACTCACCGGAAAATGTTACTACGTTATGGAAAAGTCATTCATACAAAATTTGAGAGGTCTAAATATTTTTTTAGGTAGTGCTCAAACGACTTAATTTTTTTCTTCGATTTTTCGTAAATTTGTT